>CP032579.1:26518682-26788675 GCA_008044935.1 Gossypium turneri
TTCAAAGAGAGCTACATCTAGAGATAAAACATTAGTATATCTCTGAGGATTAAAGAACATGTAGGATACCCAAAGGAGATCATTGTAAGATACTCGGCCATAACAGCTGCATTCAAATACGTTTATAGTTTGACACTATCCCACTGACTACTAAAGTCTTCAATGATCCCACATTATCCCATTCTACTAGATAAATCAATTAAAATAAATCCCGGTTAACCTATTCCTTAGATACGTTAGCAGTTAAAGTCGATTACCAGTGAATAATTTCTTCTTTAACAGCGATGTTGCGCATCCTAAATAATCTTCAGAAAAAGAAATCTAATATCTTATCTAGAACCTCTTAACTTACTAACCAACTCTTAGTTTTGACCATCTTATTTCTTAATCAATCGCTGAACTCTTCAGCTTCACATTTGTGTCGTGATATAACATTTTAAAAACGAGGGGGTAGAGATCGTAATGCCACAAAATTTGATTCTCCAGAATTCATATAACATAACATTCATAATATCATAAACATTATAAATCTCTAATCTGACCTTTATTGATTTTGCCCATCATTAGCAACCTATTTTTTTTGAGACTTGAATATTGATTTCAACATCATCGAAAGTAACTCTATTAGAAGACATCTTTATCTATATGATAACATTATTCACTTGAGTCAGGAGATATCACACTATTACAGTTTATATAATGACATGTATTCCTAGACTACACACATGCTACATTCAATCTAAGAACTGACTAAATCCTAGCTCTAAACCACTAAATGTAACACCCCTAACCCGTATCCATCATTAGAATAGGGTTACAAAGTATTACCGTAAAACATAACTTAAAAATTATCATTTCAAAACGTTTCATAAATCATATCATAGCCCATTCAAACACATGCATATCATCCCTTATTCGAGCCCTTAGGCCTTAGAATCACTTTAGGAACGATTCAGCACTAAATCAGAATCATTTGAAACAATAGGGAAAAAGTTGGAAAAATTGAACTGTAGGGGTCACACGGCCATGTAACTCACACGGCGAGACCATGCCCGTGTTTCAGGTGTGTGACTCTCGAAATAGCCTCAGATGCCCGTGTGCTAGGCCTTGTCCGTGCCCGTATAACTCTTTGACTTGGGTCACAAGGCCAAGCCACACGCCCATGTGTTAGGTCGTGTAACTCTCAAAATAGGCTCACACGCCCGTGTGCCTGGCCATGTGCTAGGCCGTGTAACTGCTTGATTTGCAACCCTTTGAAACCAACAGGGGACACGGTCGTGTCGTATGGCCGTATGTCACACACGGCTGAGAAACACGCCCGTGTCTTTGGTCGTGTGGACAAGAAATAGGCCAATTTCAAGCCATTTCCTTCACCCGAATCAAGCATAAACCCATGAACCAAATACACATACATTCAAGCCTTGAAAATATACTTAAAACATGTATAACAATGACTAAATCATTACACCATTTATCCATACAAATAATATGCCAAAAGGCACCTCAATCACAAATCATCAATTCAACCTAAATAAAACTACCTATTTTTTATACCAAGCCATAGCACAATTGACCATATGCCAAATCACATCTAAGCATACCAATTTGGTAATTCAAGATATACAGTCATTTAGCCAGATCCACACCAACCATTAAGGCACAAATACCAAAAAAACACACCAACCATATTACCATATTTACAAGCCAAACATAACAACTAGATTATCAAACATAATTCACCAATACATGCCATTATAACTATGACCAAAACATCAATCTTTACTAAAATTTATGCTGGGTAGTGTGATAATCTCCGGCGAGCTTTCAAACCGATCGAGCTTCCAATAATCTAGAAAGTAGAAAGTAATTACGTAAGCAATAAATGCTTAGTAAGCTCATAAAAACTTTAAATAATACATTCCATTTCAACATTGAACTTTATAGGTTAAATAAAAAAAAAAACTATACTAATGCCTCAACATTTATCAACTACTTAACCACCAACTCACAAATGAGAAAGTCTATCAACATCACTTATTTTTCATTTCTAATATAATAGGATTTTATAAAACATATTACATAATCATTAACTATTTCATAAGACTATGAACCATTCCATCTACTTGCTTTCCATTCCATTTTCTTACTTTATATTCCATTTACTCAACATAAACTTAAATAACATCATTGATTCACGAATTAGTGTATTTATTCATGACATTGGTAAATTCATTCATAGCATAAGAAATTTCTCAGATATAAGTACGTTATTCAACTCATCAGTCTTTTTATCATTACATTACATATCAATTATGAACTTACAGTTTCATTACATTTTCTTACCCGTTTCATTTGCATAATACAAGACATAAGCATAAATATCAACCATCACCACAAGCTTGATACAAGCCTAAACATCATCATCAATACAAAAGTTAGTGCATTTGTACTTAACTCTTTGGAACTAAGCACATGATAAACCATTTCATTAGAAAACACATTTTGTGATTCATACCACCTTTTCATGAACATAAGCATATTTCCATTTGGACACTTGCCATTTCAATGTATAATATTACCATTAAGCATGATATAATCCAACCATATGCTTGGCACAAGCCTATGCATTTCAAACTACACATGTTATTGCCTATACACATAATTCAATTGAAATATCATAAGGTAAATCATTGTACATGAACAACTTCATTTTAAATCATTAATTTCATGAACGTAAGTATACTTTCATTGAACATTTCCTTTTTAGTTCTTTTCATAGATTCATGACATAAGTCATTTGAACACTTACCATTCCTTTCCTTTTCATGCCCGTTGAACTAGTAACTTGACTCGGATACTTGGGTAACCACACCATACCAGGGGCATCATTGATGCATAATAGGGGCACCAAAGTGCAATTAGGAGCATGAATGTACGACCAGGGGCACCGAGCTGCAAATAGGAGCACATATGTGCATTCAATGGTGTTGAAGTACAAAGAAGGGCATGTAAGTGCAATCAGGGGAACTGAAGTACAAAAGGGGCACGTATGTGCAATCAGGGGTACCGAAATACAAATAGGGGTACATAAGTGCAATCAGTGGTACCGAAGTACAAAGAAGGGCACGTAAGTGCAATCATTCAGTAATTAGCTATGAACATTTAATTAAAGAACTATATTATAAAAATGCAAGTAGAAATTTAGTAGAAATTTATTTATGTATTGAAACACTATGAACTTACCCGGCTAAATTGTAGAAATGACTAAGTACAGGGGCTATTTGGTAATTTCTTTTTCTCCTTGATTTTCCACTCATTCTTGATATAAAATAATAATTTTATTCAATTCATTAATTTGGATGCAAAAAACATTCATTTTATGCAATTTAGTCCTTTTTCACATTTTTACAAATTTACCCCCAACATTTTACTTTTATTCAATTTTGCGCCTAAGCCTAAAACATGCAATTTAATCGTTTTTATTGAAAATTCCTACAGTTGAATGTTAACAGCATCCATTATAGCCCACATTTGTAACAATTTCACATTAATTCCTTGTACTTTTACTATTTCAACAATTTAATCCCTAATCGTTAAATTCATCAAAATCACTTAACACAATACTTGTAAATAACAACCAATATCTCAAATTATTAATTTAACATCTAAAGTCACAAAGATTCATCAATGGAAACATTTAAAATCTTTAACAATTTTAAAAATGAAGGTACGGGCTATCTAGACCTAGTTGCAACGATATCAAAAACCTAAAAATTACAAGAAAAAGATGAGAATTGAGCTCACATGCATAAGGATGAAGGAACTGAAGCTTGAAGTTCTCTCCCAAAGATGGTTTCGACAAGGTTGAAGAAAATGAATAGGAAATTTTTTAACTTTCCGATTTGTTTTGGTTTAATTATAATTTATTTACCATTATGCCATTAACATGAAATTTTCTACCACTTTTAATTCTAATTGCCATCCCACACATTTATTATGGCTTATTTATTAAATAGATCCTCCCTCAATTACTAATTGGGCCATTAGATTACCTGATTGCTTTAATTAACAAGTTTTGTACCTTTTACAATTTAGTCCTTTTTCTTTAATTAACAACCAAAATGATAAAATTTCTTAACAAAACATTTAGATAACCTTAATAACACTCCTTAAATATTTATAAAATATTTACTGCTTGATTTATAGAAACGAGGTCCCGATACTTTATTTTCTAAAACCACTTGACTTTAGGGTCATACCATTTGAACCTAATTATTCATTTAAATAACATAATTTGGAAATTCAAAATTTATTTTAATATTATAATTGACTCATAAATATTAGATAATAATATTTGCAGACTCACTTGTTGGATTTGTATCACCGAAACTACTGTTCCAGACACCATGGAAAATAGATTGTTACAAAGATAAAAGAGATGTGAATTTTTCGGTTTAATAATCTTAACCCTAGCTTTGCCTTCGATCAATTCGAGGTACATCTCTCCAACTAATGGGTTCTTTACCCCCCAAACTTAATTTTGCAGCACATGCCCAATATTTCTTAATACTTTGAGCTCTTTATTTTGTTCTTTTTGCTTGACATTTGAATAGAGCTCTCTCTTTCTCTCTCTTTTTTTTAAACACCATTGAACATATGAAGAACATGTACATCTGTTTGAATTTTTCCTCGTTCTTTGCTCACCAAGACAATTATAGTTAAGATAAGTGCAAAAATAAGATAAACTTTTAAAAAGATGGTAACATGGCTTGTTCTGTAGGTTAACCAAAAAATAGGCTTTAAGGCTCAAAATAAGGTTTCAAGGGTCACATTCATATGGTAGGCTCAAAAGGCTAAAACAATCCAAAGAAAATGTGCCTAAATCATGTTTAGATTCTTATGCCTCTTAGGACTACACATACGACCTAAGAACACACAAGCATTCCATAACTCAAGATAAAATAAAAAACCTCAGATAAAATCAAAAGTCATAATTGCATTTGAGGTAACTTTTGAACAAAAATTTTCTCTGAACATCATTTTATTTCAGCATACTTATGTGTAATCATTGAAACATACTTGAGAAAAAATTAAAATTCATGCTAACTGCTATTCTAAATAAATTTCAAGCTAATATTGCCCTACCTTTACCTTAAAAAGAAACAATGTCCTCATTGTGTAAGCAAAGTAATGAATGAGAACTAAACAGCAAGTAGGATAGCAAGAAAGAGAGGTGAGTCATGAAGACTGCTTAAGTACCAAGTCTTTCTCAACAATCCAATCCTAGACATGTTCATTCACATTATCACACTACTTAGCTTTTTTTTTTTAATTATTAGAGTAGAGGCATTGGATTTTATTTTATTCATGCTTGAAATTTTATTGTGCGAAAACAAAATACTAACTGGGAAAGCAAATAACTAAAACTACTAGGAAAAAGAAATTTCCCCCTTTTTTTTAGTTCGAGTCGTCTATCTTTCTCCTTTCCCTTCTTGGTCGCACTTGATCCCATAAGCTTTTCTTGCCATGTCTCAAAGATATGATCTAGGAATTTAGGAACAAAAGTGTTAGAGATATTCTTGAAAGTATTTTAAATAGATTCATCTCTAATTTTTGCATATCTACAATAGACTTGTTATTGGTTATGCATCAATTTCCACATATCACTCATAGTTGAAAGTTTTGATTTCATCATAGTATTTGAATAAGTAGGCATTGGCATGGTCAACTCAAGACTAAAACTTGGCTCTACTGGTTTAGCAACATTAGGTTCCACCCTCGGTTCAGGGTTGTTTGGTTCCTCTTTAGGTTCTACTTCTTCTGTCTCCTTAATTAAGTCAGCTTTCGGTTCAGATTTATTGGACGACTTGTCAATTTTTGGTTTTGTTGGTTCATTCGGTTCAATTGGGTTTAGCTCATAGATGTTCTCAACTAACCTTTCAAGATCATGGGCTGTGATGCAACCTTGAACACACTGGCCCTTCAAGTTTGCTTTTGATTTAACTTGGGCCCTTAAGCAAAGTAAGGTAATCAATGATGTAAAGTAGGGACTTCCTACCTTCTTTCTACCACAACTGTGGATCTCCTTGAGAATAATTTTTCCAATATTGATAGACCTTTCTATCATAATTACATACAAAAAGGCATTCATTCCATTGAGATGGTAGAACTATGTGGGATAGGCATGAAGCTATATCGAACAAAGTAGAACCATACCTTAGCCATCGATTTTAGATATTCCCTTCGACAAGAATGACTACCATACTTTCTTATAATCCATTGGAATCCTGGATTTGTAACAACATTAAGCATTTGTTGAATAAAATCCCAATTTATATTTTTCATCATGGCAAAGTACTCATCTTCTTAAACATCAGATAGATTAAACAAATCATTAATGGGCTTAAAAGTAAAGGGTACCTTCTTTTTGCAAACAAGAACTTCAATAGCATCTGGCACGATTAAGTTGACATAGAATTCTCGAACTAACTCTTCTTCAGGTATTGATCGAGCATCACAAAAATAGTTCCAATTGAGGGCTTTAATTGTTTTTCGAATTGGCAGGGGCACCATCAACTTGTCATTGCTCTCGAAATTGAAACCTTTTTCCAATATCATTGGTTGATTTTTGAAGATGGTTTCTTTCGTGTCCTCATCTTGAACCACGATCAGATTTTTGGTAGAGGCCTTGGAAGATCTAGTTTTTTTGCGAGGCATAGTAATTTTTCTCGAAAAATAGGTTGAATTTTGGCAAAAGGAAAGGAAAAGAAATTGAAAATAGATGGTAGCAAGAGGTTTGTGGCGGCGATAGGATTGCGACAGCAATGGGATTGTGATAGTGAAAGGCTTGTAGCGGCAATAATATTTCTCTGGCAAGAGCTATGTGAGAACGATAGTAAGGCTTCGGCAAAAGACTTAAAGTGACAATAAGGAAGGTTTTTCGATAAGGGAAGGAAATTGGGAAGATTTTTTGGGAATTAAAGCTGATGGCTAAGAGTAAAAAGAAAAAGTGGCTAGGATTTAAGCTAATTGCTTGAATGGTTGTGAAAATTATAGTGGTAAAGAGAGGTTTATATAGTAGTAAATTAGGACAAGCTTGTAGCAAAAATTTAGCTACAAGGTTGGCTTGGGCGGCAAGGTAAGATGGAAAAGAAAATAGCAGCAACAATAGGGTTTTGGGAACCTTTTAGACAACAATGTGGGGCAAGTTTTCTCTTCTTCATTGTTTGATGCCTTGAGCCCAAACTGTATTTACAAACTGGACTACTTAAAATAAAATAAATGAATTAGAACTTCAGTCAATTTGAACCCATTATTAAAATAAAAAATAAAATTAACATTAAAAACAAGAGTAAAATGGAAATAAAAATTTCAAAGTTAATTAGAAAATTTATTCTAAAAAGATTACATTAAATTAATTCCCAAGAAAGGTTGGAGGGGTCACAAATGGTCCGGTTTAAGTTCCAATCCCCTTAGGCAGAATTAATTAAATGTAAAAATTCAAGAAAATAATTTCTAATTATTTATTAAAAGTAAAAAAATAAAAAATTAACTTTAAACATTCAACTTCACCATCCCAATAGTGTTTGAGACATTGACCATTAACTTTAAACGTTTCCTGGTTGTCATAGCATTCTACAGTTCCATATGGATAAACTTTATAGATGGTATAAGGTTTTTTCCATTGGGACTTGAGCTTCTCAGGAAATAACCTTAGTCTCGAATTAAACAATAACACTGACATTCTCTGAATTCACGAGGTTATACATGGCTGTTATGCCATCTCTTAGTCTTTTCATATACATCTTGGCATTCTCATATGAAAATAACCTCAACTCCTCTAACTCATCAAGTTGTAACATTCTTCTCTCATCAGCTTGCTTAAGATCCAAATTTTAATATTTCAAAGCCTAGTGAGCTTTATTCTCCAATTCAAGTGGCAAATGACACGCCTTTGCAAATACTAATCGGTAAGGAGTCATTCCTAATGGCGTCTTAAAAAGAGTTTGATAGGCCCATAGAGTATCATCGAGCCTTCGAGACCAATCTTTTCTGTTAGGGCGCACTACCCTATCAAGAATACCTTTAATTTAATAATTCACCTTTTCAACTTGCCTATTTGACTGTGGGTGATAGGCAATAGCAATTTTATGTTTCACATCAAACTTGTCAAGCATCCACTTAAGCCATTTGTTTACGAAGTGAGATCCTTCATTGCTAATTATAGCTTTCAGAGTCCCAAACCGGGTTAACACATGTAAGTATGAATCATATAACTACCTTAGCATCATTTGTTGGGTATGCCTCGGCTTCAACCCACTTGGACACATAATCCATAGCCACCAAAATATACTTATTCCCATAAGAAGAATGAAACGAGCATGGAAAATCAATGTCCCATATATCGAATAATTCAACCTCTAAAATGTTTGTCAAGGGCATCTCGTTCTTCCTTGATATGTTTCTCGTCCTTTGGCATCTATCATAGTTGTTCACATATGCATACGTATCCTTAAACACTGTTGGCCAAAAGAATCTTGCTTGTAAAATCTTTGCAGCAGTACAGGAACCACCAAAGTGTCCCCCACTCAGAGATGAATGGCAATGGTACAAGATCTCAGCAATTTCACTTTCAGCTACGCACTTTCTGATTATATGCACATTATTTAAACAAAAATGGATCCTCCTAAAAATAATATCGACTATCATGAAGGAATTTCTTCCTTTGTTGGCATGTCATTTCTCGAGGAATTATTGCACATGCTAAATAATTTGAAATATCAAAAAACCAAGGTGTTTCATGAATTCGACTTACCTTAAAGGTATGCTCATCAAGAAAATTATCATTAATTAGAACAAGTGAATGGGTTACCTCATTTTGTTCCAACCTTGATAGATGGTAAGCTACTTGGTTTTCAACACCCTTTTTGTCTTTGATTTCAAGGTCAAATTCTTAGAGTAAAAGTATCCATCGAATTAATCTCGGTTTAACATCTTTCTTCATCAGTAAGGACTTAATGGTCGTATGGTCAGTAAATATTGTAACTTTAGTACCTATAAGATATGAAAGGAACTTGTCAAAAGCAAAAACTATATGAAAGAGTTCTTTCTTAGTTACCGTGTAATTCAGTTGGGCTCCTCTCAAAGTTCTTCTTGCATAGTAGATAGGGTGAAACACTTTGTTTCTTCTTTGACTTGTCATAGCTCTAAAGGCAAAGTCACTTGCGTCACATATCAATTCAAAAGGGAGTTCCAATTAGCTATAACAATTATTGGGGCTGAGATTAACTGATTTTTCAATTCCTTAAAAGCTTCCAAACATGCTTTGTTAAAATAAAAAAAATAATATCTTTTTCTAAAAGTATACACAAAGGTTTAGAAATTTTTGAAAAATCTTTAATAAAAATTTGATAAAAACTGGCATGGCCTAAGAAACTCCAAACTTCTTGCACGGAAACTGATGGTGGTAATTTCTCAATTATGTCCACCTTCGCTTTATCAACTTCGATCCCATTTTTGGAAATTTTATGTCCTAAGACAATTCCCTCTTTAACCATAAAATGACGTTTCTCTTAGGTAATGACAAGATTTGTCTCCTCGTATCTTTTTAGTACCTTAGCCAAATCACCCAAACAAACATCATAAGTGTTGCCAAAAAAAGAAAAATCATCCATGAAAACTTCAACAAAATTTTCCACCATATTAGTGAAAATTGCCATCATGCATCGCTGAAATGTGGCAAGTGCATTACATAAGTCGAAAGCAAATCGTCTAAAAGAAAATGTATTGCATAGGCAAGTAAAAGTGGTTTTATATTGGTCTTCTGGGGCTACAACTATTTGGTTGTATCCCGAATATCTATCTAAAAAGCAATAAAATTCATTACTTGCCAGTCGATCTAACATCTAATCCATGAAAGGCAACGAAAAATGATCCTTTCGAGTGGCTTTGTTAAACTTTCTTAGTCAATACAAATTCTCCAACTCATGACAATTCTTGTTGGGATTAACTCGTTACCTTCATTCTCGACAATCATGACTCCACCTTTCTTTGGTACACATTGTACTTAACTTACCCATGAACTATTTGAAATGGGGTAGATAATTCCCGCATCTAACCATTTGATCACTTCCTTTCACACTATCTCTTTCATGATAGGATTAAGTATCATTTTGCCATCGATTCTAGCTCACTCACCTTCCTCTAAAATAATCTTGTGCATACAGAAGGAAGGTCTTATACCTTGAATGCCAGCTATGGTCTAACCAATTACCTTTTTAAATTTCTTTAAAATATCAATTAGTTCTGCCTTTTGTTGTTCTGTTAAATTTGTTGAAATAATCATAGGCAAGGTAGAATAGTCACCTAAATAAACATATTTAAAATGGTTAGGAAGTACATTTAGTTCAAATTTAGGTGGTTCATCGATTGACAACTTGGATTGTGTAAATTCTCAAACTTCCAATTCTAGCGGTTCAATTTATGCTGGTTGAACATAATTCCTCAGATTGGCTTCCATCAAAGCCAAGCCTTCATCACCTAATTGTTCAAACCCTAAGGTGATCTCTCATGAATCTTTCTCAATATTGCTTTCCCATTCCATAAAAACCAAGGTTTCTAATTCCTTTATCACTGAACATTCCTCCATCAGATCGAGAAATTTATTGCCTTCAGAATGTTAAATGTTACTTGATCGTCTTGAACTCTCATTATGAGTTCTCCTTTTTACACATCTATCAATGTTCTTTCTGTAGCTAGGAAAGGTCTCCCAAGGATGATTGGTACTACCTTATCTACTTTCAAATCTAACACAATAAAATCAGTAGGATAAATAAACTTTTCAATGCTTACCAAAACATCATTATTCTTTCCCTCGGAATATGCTAAAGATCGATCTACTAGTTGAAGTGTCATAGTAGTGGGTCTTACTTCACCTATTCCCAACAGCTTGAAAATAGATTTGGGCATCAAGTTGATGCTTACTCCTAAGTTGCACAAAACTTTACCATAGTAAGATTTTCTGATATTATAGGGTATAGTAAAGCTTCAAGGTTTCTTCTGTTTTATAGGTAACTTGTTCTGTAGGAATGCACTACACTCCTTCGTTAAGGCTACTATCTCATACTCACTAAATCTTTTCTTCTTGGATAGAATATCCTTCATAAACTTCACATAGTTTAGCATTTGCTCTAAAGCCTCCACTAACAGGATGTTGATGTAAAGTTACTTTAGAACATCCAAGAACATCTTGAATTGCAACTCTTGTTCCTGCTTATGCTGCTGGAGTCTTTAAGGATATGGAGGTGATGGAACTCTAGGTTGAATCAGACAACTTTTCTGAGGAGGGAAATCTGTAAAAAAAGGTGTTAGCTTATCAGAATCCACTAGTTTAGATTTTACCTCATCAAATTTCTCATCATCTGGCTTTTTGGTGTAGAAACTTCCACTATTGGTTGACTTTCCTCCTTCTCAATAGGCTTATCTTTAACCACAACCTCCTTGGGTTCCAAAATCTTACCTCTTTGCCATCCAATTGTGAAAAAGTGGTTATTTCATTTTGCAACTTGGCGGTCTTACTCGGTGGAAAATACTTAAGCAAAAATCTTTCTACTAATTCTTGCCAAGTCGATATTGAACTTGGTAGCAACGAATTTAGCCATGCTCGTGCTTGATCTTGCAACAAGTATGGAAATAGCTTCAACCTCAGTGCGTTTTCAGTATTATCGATTATTTTAAATGAATCACTCACCTCTATGAGTAATCAAAGGTGAAGATGTGGATTTTTCGTGAGCAAACCACTGAACTGACCCACCGTTTGAAGCATTTGAAACATCACCAGTTTTAATTCAAATTGTAGTGCCTCAATATCCAGCCTCCTAATTCCCGAATTTAATTCATTGAAAAGTGACACATTGTATTGTTTTTTGGCATGATACCTATCATCATCAATAAGAATTGGATTGTGCACATGGTCGGTTCTATTACCTTGTCCATCATTTTGATTTCTAAGGTCCATCTTTGCTTGTCTTTGAACTGATCTTTCACGTCTTCTCTATCTAAACATTTACTTGATTTTAGGGTCTATAGGTAATAAATCGATGATTTGATCTATGCTCATAAACACCTAAAAATAAATCACAAAAAGTTCAAAGAATAATTTAGTAAAGTTAGAAGGTAGATAAAAACCAAACTGAAAAGTTAATTTCACAAAGAATGAAAGTGTCCACAGTTGTTCAAGTAATAAGTAAATGAGTTATCATCTCAAGAGGGACTGTGTATGTTAATCGATTAATTGTAAATTATAAGTTAATAATATGGTGATAAAATACAATAATTTGAGTGGTGATGATTTAACTAGATGAAAAATTGATCCCTAATGCAATTTTCATCTAAGTATACAAATTATCTAAATGTATGAATGAATTTAACAGTAGAAACACAACTTCAACAATCAATAACATGAATAAGCTAGGATAACTACATTAATCAACTTGACTCATTTTCATCATGCTTAACAGTGTTTGGAAAACATTCTATGATAACTTGATCATTCATGAGTTTGGAAACCAATTTAAGTCCTTTCATATTATGAACCTTCAATTTGATTGGGTTAGGATCTAAATTAAGCATGCACTTTTCAATTATTACGTCCACTAGCCATCGTCTAGTTAGGATCGTTCAGCTAATTCTCATGGATCCAATTACATATAAATGAAATACATATTTGAATTTAATTGAAAACATGATCGACTGAGGCACAAACATTTTAAACATGAATAAAAAAAATCTCATTGAATTAGTGTAATAACCTAGCTAAATAGATTTAAGCTACCATTGTTGACGTCAAGATCACAAAACACATTGCAAAAATAAATAATTTAAAACAACAAGTAAGGGAAAAATAAACTCTATTTCAAATCGGTAATCTCATAAACTCTGATTGAAGGTGTTTTCCTCCACTCCTCCTGTTGCACATTTGCTAATGGCTCCTAAAGGTGGCCGACCAAGACATGATCTCTTCATGACTTTTGCTAGCAAAAAGCTAAGGGAAAATTGAATGATAGGTGTGGTGGATGAAGAGAGCAAGAGAGGTAATGAAGAATGTTGTGAAAATAAGGGATAAAGTACTGAGTAAGGGATCGTTGTAAATGTGAGATTGGTGCGGTACTTATACTTGAAGTAGGTGAGAGAGTTTACTAAAAATAGCAGCAACAATCCCTTGGATTTCTCTCTCCTATGGTTGACCATGATATGTTGAAGAGAAGATGGTTTTGTTACTTCATTCAAGCATGAAATCATGCTTGAATCATGTAAGGGGTGGACTATTTCTCAAGCAAATCTTGTGTGCTGATTTCAAATGTTCTTCCAAGTGTGAGGACCTTCAAATAATTGTCGCAAAATTAATTTCTGGGTTTCCCAATTGTAGTTGCCGAATTGGGCTCTCTTCTCTTGAATTGGACGGTTAATGACCCAACTAGCTTGTAGACTTGACCAACAAGTATCATCTTTTTTTTATTAGGTCAAGGTGACATCTTGATGACCCACTAAGCTTGGTCTTGCCATCCAACATATGAGAATCATAGCTCATGTTCATGCAACATTACAATAAGCTCAACTCTATGGTCCCACTGCATAAGTAAATTTAACATATTAATAAATAACATGAAATACTTTAATTTGATGCACAAAATCGTATAAAAAAGCACATATTCGCATACTTTATAAATTCATGTCCATTATTAAAATTTAAGCAAAATTCACTTAAAAGTGAGCACTATCACCACTCATTGGATACATGGATCTCCAACACAGCACATAGACTCATAGAGTCAAACATGTCCCAAAAGTGAAGCATAAAGCTAACATTCTCCAATACACCAAACATGTCCCGTTGAATCGAGCTTAGCTCACATTCCTTTATCTCTCCAAACATGTCCTAGGGCCTCAATGCCCAAATCATATAACATATAAGTGAGTAATCACAATCCTATGGCATGCCAACTATATCTGACGGTCTCAGGAATCACAAGGCCAAAATATTTGTTATTAACACACATATATTACTTACCGTTCACTGCACTTATTCACTATAAATATCACATTATAACACAACATTATCACTGTCATCTAGCATGTATAACATGCTTACGTTTACACTTTCTCAATGGAATTCATGAATACATGTCATATAATATAGCATCTCCTCTTGATTCACAATTTCATAATCAACAAGCACACATTAACTTAAGAGTATGAGAAAGCTTACACTAAGAATTTAGACTAGGGGTTTAGGCTATTTCTACATTTCCAATTAGCGCAATGAATCGTTTCCACAACCAATTATCCCAAACACTCACCAAATTCGCTTTTGTTGAAATGCTAAAAGCTCAAATTAGCGTTTCCTAACTCGTAGATGATCCTTGCGGAGTCGAAGCTTCAACACAATAAATCACACAACAATACATTCAAGAATCAGCTAAGGACTCACCACAAGTAATCAAAGACATAAGCCTAAGCTATGTTATCATGTAACCGAAACCTTTAACTTATCCAACTTGAAATCTAAATAACTCAGTCTACAGTTAATCTTTTTGCCTAAAACCAATTTCGTTCATCTTATAATTCACCTACGACTAATTCTCAATCTTCAATCTACGCTAAACTACTCAATTCATGGTATCGACTTTTTCAACATGTTTATGGCAATTTTCCAAAAATTCATTAAAACTTAAGAATTCTTTAAGAAAACTTCAAAGTAAGTTTAGAAACCTTCTAACTACATCAAAACTAATTGAAAAGCATTTTAAAATCATGTTTTTACTCAAAAACTAAAAACTCACTATTAATGACCCAATTTTTAAATTTTATTCAAATTTTATGATTTAATGGTTAAAAACATAGTTTTGAGGATCCAATAACACTAAGAACTAATAAGGAAGTGAATGGTTGTGTTTGGTGAAAGAAAATTGAGCTTTTGATTCAAATTCGAGAAAACCTACAAGTGAGGAAGATGATGAAATTAATGAGATTTTGGGTTGTTTTATTTAAATATTATGTAGATTAATGACTTGGGTGATGATAGGAATCCAAAGGATGAAGATTTAACAAAGAAAATCGAAGAGGAGAGGTTGGTAGAGCAAGGGATGACACAAACTTGCAAAGGAGAGAAAACTAACGTGAAAATAAGCTGTAGGGGGAGGTTATTAGGTTGATTTTTAAAATATGGTCCAATTACCTCTTAAAAACTCTCAATTTTGATTCTTTTACTAATCAGTTCTATTTTCAAAATTAAAGGTCTCTAAGATACTTTTTCAAAAATTGATTTGATTTTCTAAAAACTATAGTCGAAAATATTTTTGGTTCACCATACCACGAAATTTCAAACACTCTAAGGCTAAAATTACTAAAATTTTAGAGTTCTACAATTCTCCTACTCTAAAAAGAATTTCTTCCTCGAAATTACCAGAGCTAAACAAATAAGGATATTGCTATCTCATCGTCTCTTCATGTAAGAGCCCATTTTCCAGTAGTGTCAGAAATAATGGTTTCATGGCCACCAAATCTGACAAGTAAGTTCATAAATATTATTATTTAATCTTTACGAGTCAAATATGGTTTTAAAAAAGTTTTCGATTTGATAATTTATGTTATATAAGCGATTTATAAAGTTCAAATGATAAGACCTTAAAGTCAAGTGGTTTTAGAAAATGAGGTCTTAGGACCTCGTTTCTATAAACGGAGCCGCAAATATTTATAAAAATATTTACAGAGGGTTATTAAGGTGGTATTAAATTTTCGTTGAAAAATTGGAACGTTTCGATAGTTAATTAATTAAAAAAAGACCAAATCATAAAATATGTAAAATTTAATAGTTATAGCATTATTTGTATCTAATGGATATAAAAGCATGAAATGAGGGCCTGAAGTAGTAATTCAACCAAACTAGAGGATAGTGGATGAACATGGCTTGGCATTTGGTGAAATTTGGTTGAGTTTTTAAGGGTAAAATGGTACTTAGTCAATTAATTGAAATTAAATAAAATAAAAATGCTTTATCATCTTTTACCATCTTTCTCCACTGATTCTTAATGGAGGAAGAAGCCATTTTTGATGCATGAAGGTTTCGGCTAGTACAATTCTAAATTGGTATGTGATTTTAGCACCGTTTTTAATAATTTTTATGTTTGTGAGATCGTTGCAACTAGGTCCAGCTAGCTTGTACCTTCGATTTTGAAACTGTTAAAGATTTTGAAGGTTTCCATTGATGAATCTATGTAATTTTAGTTATTAAATAATGAATTTGAAATGTTGGTTGATATGTAAAAGCATTTTGTTAACTGATTTTGATGAATTTTTTGATTAGGGACTAAATTGTTGAATTGTAAAAGTACAATAATTTGATGTAAAATTATTGCAAATGTGGGCTGTTTTGTGTGTCATGAATACTCGGCTGATGTGACTTGACACTAAAAATGGTTAATTTGCATGTTTTAGGCCTAGAGACTAATTTGAATAAATATAAAATGTTAGGGGCAATTTTGTAAAAAACCAAAAATGACTAAGTTGTATAAAACACATTGTTTTACTCTTTAAATTAATAAATTGAATGAAATTATAATTTCGATCAAGATCGAGTGGAAAATCGAGGAGAATGGAAAATTACCAAAATGCCCCTATACTTTGTCTTTTCTGCAATTTAGTCAGGTAAGTTCATACGTTTAAATAGTGTTTTAAATTATGTTTAAAATGCTATCACTTTATAATATAAAATTATGTCTCGGCGAAAAAATCCAATGGCGTAACGACGATCATCGAATATGAAAAGGGATAGCTTCAACTATCGATTGTGAAAAGGGATGTGACGACCATCAATTTTGAAAAGGGATAGCTTCAGCTTTCGATTATGAAATGGGATAGCTTAAGCTATCTATTATGAAAAGGGATGGTGACGATCATCAGCAATGAAAATCGATGGTGACGACCATCAACAATGAAAAGGAATGGTGACAACCATCGATTAATGAAAAGGGATGGTGACGACCATCGACATTAATGAACTTATTCAATTGTAAGTTGATGATTATGGTATGATAAGTCTTAAGACATTGGTATAGGTTTATTTTTAACCTATAAATTTCATTATTGAAATGAAAAATTATGCTTAAATTTTATACGAGCTTACTAAGCATTCATTGCTGATGTAGTTATTTTCCTTTACTTTATAGATTATCGGAAGCTCGATCAAGTTGGAAGCTAAACGAAGAGCCATCACACTAACCATCGATTTTATCGGTAGATTTTAATCTTTGGTCGTGGTTATAATGGCATGTATATATAGACTATGTCTAATGATTCATTGATGATATTGGCATGTAATATTGCTATGAATTTGTGAAACTTATACTATTTCGATACCTTGATGGTTGGTGTGCTTTTAACACTTTGATGCTTAATGGTTGGTGTTTATATTATCAAATTGATATATGGTTTTTATGACCAAAAAGGTAAGTGTTTACATGTTTGCAAAATGATCATTTAGGTCCTGAATTGATATGGAATTTAGTTAAGCATAATGGGTTGAATTATGAACCATTTGGTATGTTTAAATGTGAATTTGGCTTGTGGTCAATTATGGCATAACTTGTTATGGAATTAAGCTAAATATATATATGGATGGAATATGATTTACTTTGGAAATGTATTGAACTAGCTGCGCATGATGAAAATATGGTATATAAATGTCGGTTGTTTGGTACCATTTGGAAATGGTTGGTTTGTGTCATTTAGGTGGATTGTTGATGCATGTAAGGAATGGTCGAAAGGGTAAGGTTATTTTGATATGGCATGAATCTAATATGGTATGGTTGATATGTATCAATTGTGATATGTTTTAGTATGGAAGAAAATTAGTTGATAAATGGTAAATGTGCCCATGTTTAGGTTGATTTAACTATTTATGTTTGATGTGCCTTTTGGCATATTGGTTGTATAGATGAATGACCTATTGAATTGGTCTTAAAATGCATGTTTTGGGTATGTTTTGATGCTTAAAATAGGTACAAATGGTTTGAACGTGTGGGCATGAATTGGGTGAAAGAAATAGCTTAAAAATGACCTATTTCTTGTCCACACGGCCTAAGACACGAGTGTGTAACTTAGCCGTGTGTGACATACGGACATGCGACATGGTCATGTGTCCCGTCTTGGTTTTTAAAGGTTTCATTTCGAGAGTTACACGGCCTAGCACAAGGGCGTGTTGCTTGGCTGTGTGAACCAAGTCAGTGAGTTACACGGGCATGGACACGGGCTAGGACACGGTCGTGTGTCACTACTTTGAACATGCACATGGCCTGAGACACGGGCATGTGTCTCAGCTGTGTGAGTCACACGGCCATGAGACTCCTACACTGTGAATTTTTCCATCTTTTTCCATAAAGTTTTAAATGTTTCCGATTTAGTCCCGAATAGTTTCTAAAGTATTTCTAAGACCTTGAGGGCTCAAATTATGGACGTTACACATATGTGTAACTGTATTTGCAATGATTATGAAAAGATGAGAATGAATGATTTGAGTTATGTTTTTACGGTAATGCTCCGTAACCCTATTCTGGAGACAAATATGGGTTAAGGGTGTTACATTTAGTGGTATCAGAGTTACGATTTAGTCAGTTCTCAGACTAAATGTAGTATGTATGAAGTTTAGAAATACATGCCATTATATAACCTATGATAGTGTGATATCTCCTGACGTTGATGAGATATATTTCATTTTAGACAGAGATACTTTTCAACCGAACTAATTCCAATAATGTTGGGAGCGATATTCATGTGTATAAGTAAAAAAAAAGTGCTTATGATGAGTTGGAACTCATAAAGGTGAGAATAAAATTTCATAATATTATGTTAATGAAGAATGTCATGTTATGTGTATTTATATAAGAGTCTAATTTAGAGGTTTTATGATCTATACCCCCTAGCCCTCAAAATCTTATACAACGAAATTAACAAGATTTATGTTGATTAAGCCCATCAGATGAAATTAAAGAGTTCAATGGTTGAATTAATAATAATGCGGTCAGAGCTGAGAATGGGTTGCAAGTAAAGAGAGTTCCAGAAGAGATATTAGATTTTTTGACGATCATTTGGGATACGCACAGTCGCTGTTAAAGAAGAAGTTATTAACGGATAATCGATTTATTCAAGTATGGTATCTAAAGAATGAATTAACCAAAATTTCTTCTGAATTGATTTCTTTAGTGAATGAGATAATGTGGGATCCTTGATTACTTTAGTAGTCAGTGAGTTAGTGTTTGAATTTCAATTATATTTGAATGCAACGGATATAGTCGAGTATTCTATGAAGATCTCTTTGAGTATTCTACATGTTCTTTTATCCTCACAGGCATATGCAATTGTTTATCTTCATATGTGATTCTATTCATATGAGAATGGTGGCTAACCATAACGTTAAACGTAGGTATTGTTGGTCTGGTTGATTAATGATCAGCATTGCTCTATTTTTCTTTGGCATTCTATCTATTATGTTCGGTAGAAGACTCAACGATAAGACTTATATGATATTATTTTATTTCTTCTACTGGTTGATGCTCTGAAATATGTATATGCAATTCATGTTGTCTCTGTCACAACTGATTCCAGTTCGCATGAGCGATATTCTTCTTCTAGATTTTCTCTGGGGTATGATCAATCTCTTTATCATTCAATATGGGTTGTATTCTTGGAAATTCAGTATAGCTCCACATCTTGGATTTCATTGTCTCGGTTTTCTTATAACACCCTAAACCCGACCTAGTCGTTATGGCCGAATCTGGAGATATTACTAAGAAGGGCTTTGAAAACAATCTTATCATGTTAGAAACCTGAGTATATTATTACTAAAGAAAGAGCACATTTATAAAACCTGTTAATTTTTATATCAATTAATGTAACCATTGATAGTATTCTCTTTTATAAAAACATGATTTTGCAGCGAAAGTTTGAAAATTGTTGAACTTGAAAACCGAGCTTGTATTTTAAAATAACAATTTTTTTGCATAAAATCGTAGTTTTGTCAAACATCGCAGAATAAAAATAAAAACGCATCCAAATCCAAAAATTAAAAGCAAACAATCTAGAGCGTCCCAAAATTACAAAACTCTCAAAAAAACCCAGAAAATTTAATAAATTACTAAATAAAAATAGATTTCGGACTGGTGGTCACCGCTGAGCCTCTGCCGCACCGACCTGCTTATATCTGTGGATTAACTAAACAAATAGACAAACAGATGTGAGTTTTCATTAACTTAGTGTGTAACTTAATAGAGACATGCATACACATAAACTCAGATTTCTCATGTAGCAGATTAGATATGGACATAACTCCTTAACATAATCAAATAATATCAGAATCGGATTATCAGAAACATACAGATATGCAAAATCCTACCCCCATCCTCTACACACCATGTCCGACCATAAAACACCAACCCATCCTTACGTACCACATAGTGCCTTTGCGACAGTTATTAGAACAGTTTGTAGCCAAGCTGCCAGTATATCGGTGAAATATTGCCTCATATAATACTTCATCCACATATCCAAATCCCACCCCATACACAGATACAAATAACAAATAAGCATATATAATAGAATTAATATGTCTCGCATGCTTATATACAGATATCATATGTATTTAAACAATACAGCCAAATCATACATATTGGTTTCCATAGTACTCAAATCAGTCTATCAGAATAGTAGATATCATGCATTAGGGTTTGTTTTGCCCTTACCGACCCTACGGAATGCCCACAGACGATCGAAACGACATGAACGACCCTAGGAAAAAATTTAGCATTTTGGTCCCACACGCCTAAATCGGCCTAGGCAGTGTGACCCACACGGCTACACATACTCCCGCACACGGTCGGGAACACGCCCAAATCGGCCTAGGCTGTGTGATCCACACGGCCATACATACTCCCATCACATGGTCGTGAACACGCCCAAATCGGCCTAGGCTGTGTGACCCACATGGCCTCACATACTCCGGTCATACAGTCGGGAACACGCCCGTGTGGCATCGACAAGCCTTTTTTTTTGCTTTCACTGGACTTCATTTTGTCGTGTTTCACTACACACCTGGTTCACTTTTCGAAGAAACTTAAATAATGAAATTCCTAGAACCTATAATGAACATATTTCAACAATTAATTCCCCATGAACTCTCCAATTCTGGAAACAAACGACTTTAATATTCCTAACATGTCGAAAACCCAACAACCATAACTACGCTAAATCGATAGAACCACTTACCCTCAAAATAGTGATTCACGCAATCACTTTGCCGGAAGAGCACCAACTGATACACAATTCTCTCCAAGATATTCACTAAACATAAACCAAAGGAAATAGTCAAAAAGAGTAACCTTTCAACACCATAAAAAAACCCGCAATTAGTCATCAGTTCCATAACGGAACTTAAGCCAAACCACACACTTACCAAACAACAGCAACCAATTTCGACAATCGAGATTCCCAGATACAGCTTGAATTTAATTTGACTTAGAAAGGAAGTAGAACAGAAGGTGAAAAAATAGAAAGAAGGAGAAAGAGGAAAACATGAAACGTGAAGAATAGTAGATATTTTTTTTTTGGAAAAATTATAAAAAAAATTTCTTCTCCTAGATATACCCATAACATCCACTAACCTCACTAACCACCTAATCCTTTAAAATCCTCCTCCAACTCCCACTGAATTTCAATCCCATCGAACTTTTACTACACAACCGACACACACCAAAACAAAAATATTACTAACTACTCACTTAGGGATTCGAACACAAGACCTTAGGATAAGCTAACACCTTACCACTGAACTAGCAAGCTCATTCTGATATGATCTGACTAACAATAGAATATAAGCCAAACTGCCAAGGGATAAGCTAAGATCAAAATAGAAAAAGTTTCCAAATGTGGGACTTGAACCCAAGACCTCAAACACACCCTCAAATCACTTAACCATTGAAACAAATACATATTTATGCTAGAATTCACAGAAACAAAATTAAATTAGTTAGGGCATTACATTTCTTCTCGTTCTTATTGTTTAATCTATTAAACATGGTTCTATAAGGGATATTAATTTGCCAGAGATAATTACATCTATTTTGGTTATAATTTTTGGTTCGATCATTGGAGCACAGTGATATAGATCTCAGATTTTAGAGGTTGTACTACTACATTGGTTGTTTGGGACTACATTCAGTTTTTCTCTTTTGTGTCAGATTACACTATTGATATTTGAGGTAGTGTTCTAGCTATATGGTGGTAACGTCAGTCATATTATAGCAATGTCATTTTAATGCATCTGATGGTGGCGGCTTCGGTATGATTTAAAGTTTTGTTGTTAATAATTGAAATTGTATCATTATATATCCCATTTCTAGCTTTCATGAAAGGGATGGGTAACGGCAAAAGAGTAGATGGTGGAAGATTGAGCTTAAACGTGCATATTGGTTCTCATTATTTAGGTAATCCCGAATTATGTCAACGAGTCAAAGTGGGATGTCATGTTTCGTTTGAATTAATGTAATTTTGGTGACCTTTGGTTAGTATTCTGAGGAAATTACGATAGGTTGTATGTCAGGGTTTTCTTGACAACAAGAAGAAAGAATTCTGAAATATTATTATCTGATAGATAAGATCGACTCATTTAATCAGAATAGGTTATTCATTTGAAAGGTTAATTGAGTTATATCCATTTGAGTTTATTCCTAGGTCCGGGAATAAATTTTGCGCATTCATGGGTAAATTGACGGACAGTCAGAATAAGGGATTCATATTCTAGAAGACATGATACAAAAATATATTTATCAGATCAGTTATAATCAGGAAATGTTATTACAAATTAAAATCTTCTTGATTGAAAAATTAATTTACATGTATTCTGATGATGCTGTTTGAATATTTTCATCAAATAGAACGTCATCAGTTAAAATTTACAGATTCAGATGTGTTGAAAACATCGGTTAGAGTCTTTTGTGAAAATTTTGAACTTTAGCTAAACGCTATGAATTGTCTAATGTGCCTAGAATCTGATAATCTGGGTTTTCTTTTGGTTATGTTTCGACAGATGATTTTTAGAAATTTCTCGATAGATGTGCTGCTAATGATAAAGATATGACAGGAGAATATCACAGCTGTTTAGTTAAGTCGGGTATAGTATCAAGTTCTAATATGAGCTCCAATATGAGTTCCGATATGAGTTTTGAATCGAGATGAGTTATGATTCATTTATTTTTGGACTACTTTAAAAAGATGAAAGAAAGATTTGATGTGATGACTTTTATCAGGTAAGAAATTTCGAGGGTAAAATTTTCGTAAAGGGGGAGAGTTGTAACAGTCCGTTTTTCAGTAGTGTCGAAAATAGTGGTTTCGGGGCCACCAAATCTGACGAGTAAGCTTGTAAATATTATTATTTAATATTTATAAGTCAAATATGATTTTAAAAAAGTTTTTGATTTGATAATTTATGTTATATAAGCGATTTATAAAGTTCAAGTGGTAAGACCCTAAAGTCAAGTGGTTTTAAAAAATATTTTTATAAATATTTACGAAGTGTCATTAAGGTGGTATTAAAGTTTCGTTGAAAAATTAGAGTGTTTTGATAGTTAATTAGTTAAAAAGGACTAAATCGTAAAAGATGTAAAATTTAATGGTTATAGCATTATTTGTATCTAATGGATATTAAAGCATGAAATGAGGACCTCAAGTAGTAATTCAACCAATTTAGAGGATAGTGGATGAACATGGCTTGGCATTTGGTGAAATTTGGTTGAGTTTTTAAGGGTAAAATGGTAATTAGTCAATTAAATGAAATTAAATAAAATCAAAATGCTTTATAATCTTTTACCATATTTCTCCACCGATTTTTAAGGGAGAAAGAATCCATTTTTGATGCACGGGGGTTTCGGCAAGTTCAATTCTAAATTGGTATGTGATTTTAGCCTCGTTTATAATAATTTTTAAGTTTGTGAGATATTTGCAACTAGGTCCAGCTAGCTCGTACCTTCGAATTTGAAACTGTTAAAGATTTTGAAGGTTTTCATTGATGAATCTATGTGATTTTAGTTATTAAATGATGAATTTGAAATGTTGGTTGATATTTAAAATCATTTTGTTAAGTGATTTTGATGAATTTTCTGATTAGGGACTAAATTATTGAAATTGTGAAATTATTGCAAATGGGGGCTGTTTTGTGTGCCATGAATATTTGGCTGATGTGAATTGGCACTAAAAAAGGATAATTTGCATGTTTTAGGCCTAGGGACTAAATTGAATAAAAGTAAAATGTTAAGGGTGATTTTGTAAAAATATTAAAAATGACTAAATTGCATAAAATACATGTTTTTACTCTCTAAATTAATAAATTGAATGAAATTATTAGTTTAGATCAAGATCGAGAGGAAAATCGAGGAGAATAGAAAATTACCAAAATGCCCTTTCACTTTGTCTTTTGTTCAATTTAGCCAGGTAAGTTTGAACGTTTAAATAGTGTTTTAAATTATGTTTTAAATGCTATCATTTTATATTATCAAATTATGTCTCGGCGAAAAAATCCAACTGCATAACGACGGTCATCGAATATGAAAAGGGATGGTGACGACCATCAACTATGAAAAGGTCTAGTGACGACCATCGATTATGAAAAGGGATAGCTTCGACTATCGATTATGAAAAGGGATGGTGATGACCATTGATTAATGAAAAGGGATGGTTTCGACCATCGAATATGAAAACGGATGGTAACGACCATCAAATATGAAAAGGGATGGTTTCAACCACTGTTTAGCACACTTTGTGTAAGCTTCGGTAAGGGTTTGATGAAATTCACTTTGATATTATGGAAATGTATAAGTATGTATATTCATAATTATGAAAAGTATGATTTAAGTGATGTTATAGTTATGTACCATGCCTTACCATAAGATGATATTGCTAATTTATATGTTTAGTCACTAGCTTGTGGCTATGGTTAATATTATGTGTTATGCAAATGAAATGGTATGTGTTTAATATGAACCAAGACATGTATGTATGAAAGACTTTGAAATGGTGAGCTACATGAAAATTACGTTATGTTGAGATGGATGATAACTCCAATTGAATCATGCTCAAGAATATATTGTGTTTTCCATGTCACTATGCAATCATCCTGAGTAAAGACTGTCTTCTGTGTCCCAAGTAGAAATTTCAGAATTTTAGTAAAGCCTCACTCTTGTTCAGTAGGCTTTTATTGGTTTGGTTGTAAGAATATAATAGAATGGGCTTGCTGGTCTGGTAGTTAGGGGAGTGCTACTATGCTGGTGGTCTTGAGTTCGAATCCCTATGCAAGGAAGGGAGTTATTTTTTTTGTTATCTGTGCCGTGTGGGAGTTTGAAGGGAAGTAAAATACTGAAGTGTATGAGTGAAGTTTGAATTCGGTTGTTGAGGCAATGTGGTGGACGGTTTTTGGGGACTTTGAGAGATAGTGGGAGTGTGGTGGACTGTTTTTAGGAGGAAAATAAGGGAATAAAGGTGGTTATCAGATATTTTGTTAGTCTTTTCTTTTTATTTTTTCCTAAAAAAAATCTGCACATTTTCCCTTACATTCTCCCTGCCGATTTCTCCTCTGCCGTTTTTTTTTCTTTTTGTGTTAGCAAATCCCTTTTCTTCCTTCTATTGTTTTGACCAAGACGTGTCTCCTGGTTTGGGATTCTATTTGATCGCTGCGTTTTTCCCCATTTCGTAAGTAGCTTAAGTTATTGTAGTTTTGGCATTCGATTATCGACTGAAGGTTGTGATTTTCTGTTTTGGACAGCAGACAATCGAGAAGAACAGAGTCTTCCTTGTCTCACCTCGTAATTGAAATCACTAAGGGTGTGGGTAAGCATTGGTCGCTTGATTAGCGCTATGGTTGTTCGTATTCGAATTTTAAAAACTCATTTAAAATCTAACTCTGTGTTTGGGAATGTCAATTCTAGGTTCTGAGTGTCTTGGGAGTGTCTACATGTCAAACCGAAACTAGGTGTGTATCCGAAACGCAGAAAATAGGATTCGACGAAAAGCCAAAATTGCTTGCTGTTGGGACAGCAGTAGTAGGCTAACTTTAAAAAATCACCATAAATTGGGGAAATCAAATTAGAGGATGAACAAAATATGGAATTAAATCTTATTGAGTCTAGTTTCGTATGGAAGAAACGGTGTAAGTAATGGAATTGTAAATCATGAGATATAATAAATTTTGTGAGACAAGGTTAGAATGAATTCGGGTTCTCCTGTTCTGACTTTGGAAAATCATCAAAATTGGAGAAAAATAATTAGGGTTAAAATTTACATGTTTAAATTATTAATGAGTATATTTTTAATATAAGAAAATGGTAACACCATCCAAATTTTGTGCTAAAAGAAATTAATTTTTAGCAACAGAAGGTCGAAGCTGTCAGACAGCAGAATAGGGGTAAGATTGAAGATTTTACTGTACTTATTGGCTGAACCAAAAATTTTGAAAATTTTATGGTAGAAAGGTAGTTGAGTCTAGTTTCAAATACATCAAGTGGACTTTAATTTGGAATTCTGTAGCTCAAGATATAAATGATTTAGTAACAGTGACTCAAGTAAACAGCTTTGAAGGAACATATAAGTAAATAGTGAAAACATATATGAATATTTAGCTAGCACGGGTTACATTAAAAATGGACCACGAGGCTAAGGCCAATTTGGGCCGAGTGGGCCACACGGGCAGACCACATCGGCATGTGAGCCCATTTTCACTGAATTGATTGCTAATGTTACACTGGTCGCCCAAGTCGACTGTGAACCTACTGTAGGGTCGGTAAGCATCACTTAGACCCCTAATTGTACGAACTGACTGTTTGATTTATATATGTGTTGAGCATGATGATAGTATGCTTGTATACTGAACTGGTTATATGTTCTGATGTCCTGAGATAGCATGTCATGACTTGTATGTTGCATTGCATGGGGTTGGGTTAATTATATTTGTAGGAAGTGTACTAAAAGGATTTTAAGCCTAACATACTGACATCTCAGTTGCAAATTACTATTTTGTGCTGCATTCGGTACTACCTGGAGTGTAGGGATGGGTGGGTTGATTTGATCCCCACATAGAGTGTAGGGTTGGATGGAGATGGTGTGTAGAGGCTGGTTGGGTAGGAATTTGTTACTGAATACTGCATGACTGCTACTGATACTATAATGGGCTAAGGCCCTACTGCATATTTGATACTATACTGAGATGGGCTAAGGCCCAAACTGTTACTGATACTTGAAAAGGGCTTAGGCCCAGGACTGCTTTAACTGTGCACTGTGATTTACTATTGTTTGTTTTCTGTGGGATTACACACTAAGTTCTCGTAAACTCACCCCTTTTGTTTAAATGTGCACAGGTAATCCCCAGATCTAGACAGATCGGTGCAGCGGAGGACTCAGCGGTGACCACGATTTTGGACTTTCTTGGTTTTTAACTCATATTTACGATAATTGGTTTTATTTCTATTCTATTTTTTTACTGGCTAAGTTTTTGAGTTTTAATTATCTTTACCTTATGGATTACAACTGCTAGTAGTAGGAAACCTCGGTTTTCAAAGGAAACAAATGTTTTGCCTAAACGCACGATTGTTTAATCTGTTTTAAAAGCTTTTGCAAATGAATAATGTTTTGAAACCGTCGATTAAATGAGCAACACAATTTTGGAACTAATAAGATATTAAGATAAGGAATTCAATGGAAATGGTTTTAACGCGACGACACGGTTTTCAAACACTCTATCATGTGACATCGCTAAATCTGGCCATAACGTCTGGGCCGAGTTTGGGGTGTTACAGATGTGTTATGATGTTATAAAAGGTTAAATGTGATAAATGAGGTAACTGTATGTGAGCAAATTGTTTATGTTATGGATGAATCTACTTATGTCATGGATAAATACACTGAATTGGGAATTAGTAATGTTGTTTAGGCTTATTATAAGCATTGGGAATGGAATGGAAAGGAAGTAAATAAAAAGATATATATAATCTTATTAAAAGGTTGATGATTATATATTGTGTCTCATGAAATCCTATCATGTTATGAATGGTCAATAAATATGCGACATTAGTGAACTTATTCAATTGTGAGTTGATGATTATGGTATCATAAGCTTGAGACATTGGTATAGGTTTATTTTAACCTATAAATTTCATTATTGAAATGGAAAATTATGCTTAAAGTTTATACGAGCTTACTAAGCATTCATTGCTTACGTAGTTATTTTCCTTTACTTTACAGATTATCGAAAGCTCGATCGGGTTGGAAGCTAGTAGGAGAGCCATCACACTATCTTTCGATTGTATCGATAGATTTTATTGCTTTGGTCATAGTTATAATGGCAAGTATATAGGGACTATGTCTAATGATTAGTTGGCGAATTTGGCATGTAACATTGCTATGGATTTATGAAACATATGTTATTTTGATGCCTTGATGGTTGGTGTGCTTTTGACACTTTGATGCTTAATGGTTGGTGTTTATATGATCAAATTGATGCATGGTTCTTATGACTAAAGAGGTAAGTGTTGGCATGTTTGCAAAATGATCATTCAGGGCCAGAATTGATATGGAATTTAGTTAAGCATAATTGGTTGAATTACGAACCATTTGGTATGTTTGAATGTGAATTTGGCTTATGGTCAATTATGGCATAACTTGTTATGGAATTAAGCTAAATATATATATGAATGAAATATGGTTTACTTTGGAAAGGTATTGAACTAGATGTGCATGATGTAAATATGGCATATAAATTTAGGTTGTTTGGTACCATTTGGAAATGGTTGGTTTATGTCATTTAGGTGGATTGATGATGCATGTGAGGAATGGTCAAAACAGTAAGGTTATTTTGATATGGAATGAATCTAATATGGTATGGTTGATATGTATCAATTGTGACATGTTTTAGCATGGAAGCAAATTAGTTGATAAATGGTAAATATGCCCATGTTTTGGTTGACTTGATTATTTATGTGTGAGGTGTCTTTTGGCATATTAGTTGTATGGATAAATGACCTATTTAATTGGTCTTAAAATGCATTTTTGGGTATGTTTTGATGCTCTAAATAGGTGCAAATGGCTTGAATGTGTGGGCATGAATTGGGTGAAAGAAATATCTTGAAAATGGCCTATTTCTTGTCCACACAGCCTAAGACTCGGGCGTGTGACTTAGCCATGTGTGACACACGGCCATGCGACACAATCATGTGTCCCATGAAGGTTTTTAAAGGTTGCATTTCAAGAGTTACACAGCCTAGCACACGGGCATGTGGCTTGGCCGTGTGAACCAAGTCAGTGAGTTACACGGGCATGGACATGGGCTGGGACACGGCCGTGTGTGAGTACTTTGAAAGTCCACACGGCCTGTGACACGAACATGTGTCTTAGCCGTGTGACCCCTACAGTATTAATTTTTTAATCTTTTTCCATGAAGTTTTAAATATTTTTGATTTAGTCCCGAATAATTTTTAAAGTATTTCTAAGGCCTTGATGGCTCGAATTAGGGACATTATGCATATGTTTGATTGGATTTTGCAATGATTATGAAAAGTTGAGAATAAATTATTTGAGTTATGTTTTTATGCTAATGCTCCGTAACCCTATTTCAGTGACGGATATGGGTTAGGGGTGTTATACTTCAACTTCCCAAGTAGTCTCTTTAATGTTGTGGTTGCGCCACAAAACCTTAACTAATGAAACGTTCTTATTATGCAAAATCTTCTCTTCACAAGCTAGAATTCCAACCGGCTCTTCCTCATACGTTAAATCGGTTCGAACCTTAATATCCTCTACTGGCATAATGTGCGATGGATCTAAACAATACTTCCCCAATATAGACACATGGAATACATCATGAACTTGTTCAAGTTCTAGCGGCAGCTTCAGACGATAAGCTACTGAACCAATCCTCTTAACAACTTCATAAGGTCCAATATACCTTGGACTCAATTTACCCCTCCTTCCAAACCTCAAAACTTTCTTCCAAGGCGAAACTTTCAATAACACCTTATCACCAACTTGAAATTTGATATCTCGACGTTTCAAATATGCATAAGATTTCTGCCTATCAGACACTACTTTCAAACAATCCCAAATCAACCTTACTTTCACTTTAGTCACACAAATTAAATCTGGTCCAACAACACGCTTCTCATCCAATTTTGTCCAACACAAAGGAGTTCTACACTCCCTACCATACAACTCTTCAAATGGTGTCATACGAATACTCACTTGAAAACTATTGTTGTAAGCAAACTCTGCTAAGGGCAAATATCGCTCCCAACTACCACTTAACTCAATTACACAACTTGTCAACATATCCTCTAAAACTTGAATTACCCTCTCGAATTGACCATCAGTTTGGGGATGGTAAGCCATACTGAAACTAAGCTTGGACCCCAAAGCCTCATGGAAACTCTTCCAAAATCTCGAAGTAAATCGAGGATCTCTATCAGAAATAATAGAAATTGGAACTCCATGAAGATGAAAAATTTTAGCAATATACAACTCTGCCAACTTCAGCAAAGAATAATTGGTACGCACAGCCAAGAAATGCGTACTCTTCAAAAACTGATCAACTATTACTGTAACCCCTAAATCTGACCTAGATGTTATGGTCGAATCTTGAAGTTCACATTGGTCATATTGATGGCGCAGAAATTCATTTTGCTATTTTCTCTTAAAAATCATTGTTGCTAAAAACGTCCTTGTTGAGAAAACTAAATTTTGTTTGAAATTATTTATCTTTAGAAAACTCAAGTTTTGATATTTTTTTTTCAGAAAGTGTCATACTTCAATTAAAACATCGTAGCAGTTAATTTGCATATCTAAAACTCGTTTGTCATTTTTAAAACGTAGATTTTTTATATATCTCATAAAATATAAATTTTGTGAGTAGTTAGTGTTGAGTTTCGAAAACAAAATATAGAATTTTGAAAACACCCTTGTTGGGCCTTGTTTGACTTAATTATAAAAAATCCATCATAAATTGTCAATTTCACAATATTTTAAATGATAATTTTAAAACCTAAATCATGCAAAAAATCCAAAGTCTAAAAGAAAATCCCAAGCAAAACTCTACAGTAATAAAAACACATCCCTAAAATATCGAGTACCAAAATAATATATTTTTATGAAAATGACCGAGAGAACCTTTTTAAGCCGAGCGCGTATCTGAAAAGTTAGAATTAAAAAGGGTAGAGCTTTAAAAGCCCAATGTGAGATCAACACAAATATAAATCTCATCATATCAACCATCATAATAATCACAAGTTCTAATATTGTTACTTAAGCATGAACATGTTGATGCATACTTTAAAAACGATGCACATTTTATAAAATTTCCTACCCACCTCCGCTACACACCATATATCGAGTTCCCTAGAACTCGTCCATCCAATAACGCCATTTGTGGACAAGCCACCACATAAATATTGATAAACGATCATAAAACACATCGTGGACAAGCCACTATATAATTGTTGATAACAGCCACATAATCACAATTAAACTGCCACATAACTTCCTCCTTTCACAATCCCACCCCATCCATGTGATATGGTCATTTTAACACATATGTTTCACTTTTCATATTTTTCACATATTCATGCTCGTAACGCATATTTCTCGATCTTTACACATATGCATGTATCATGCTCACATTTTCACATATCACATAGTTTTCACTTTAGCATGCTTTAATATACATATTTATATTAAAGCGTGGATCTTAACATACACACATGTTTAGATCATCACATATCAATCTAGTTATAAATCACATAACATAGATTGAGATGAACATTATAGATATCACATATCACAAATCATGGATTTTCACAACACTTAATAGTTTAGGACACTTACTTGAATTCCTCTTTGATTATGTTTTTCAACTCCACTCGAGTACTTAATCTACTCACAAATTAATTAATTAAATAACATTTTATTAAAGTAAATAACATTATATTTCATTTAAAATGAGAGTTAGATCCCACACCTTAAAACGTAGATCCGATTGCCACAATCCTATTAGACGAGATTTCACTCGGATCTAAGTCGGTAGATAAATCTATTGCATCAAACACGTATTTTAGTTAGATCTATCAGATTTGATTTTTAACACTTGAAGTTTTAATCGTTTGAAATAGTTCTCACCATCACTTACCCTTAAATCAAGACTTAGATTAGTTGTCTTTATTATCACACTAAGGATCTCTCGGTCGACGTCATTTGGTCCTTCAGGTTGATACAAAATCATATTAGTACTTATTTTAAACCAATAATAAAATAAATTGATGATATTATCACCCTATACCATTCGACCAAACCATGGTATTTCCAAAATGAAGAATTTTACGAATCGAACAACCTTTCTTACACTTGATTTAATACAAGATGATCGATAGATCAAGAATGGAATGAGATTGATATTTGAATGATCTAGAAATAAATAATTGAATAAGTGAAATAAAATATGATTTTTAGTCACTAAGGAATCAACAAAAGAAAGAAGAAAAAAGGAAAATTTTGGTCACCGGCGATGGCTCTGTGGTGGTTCAGGTATGGAAGAGCGACCGTTCGACGGTGGTGAGAAAATATTACAAGGAGGAGTTTTCGGTCACTACAAATTGGAAGAAATGAGAAAAGAAAAAAAGAAGAGAAAATAAGTGGAGAATGAGGAGACCCGTGGTGGTTCTCGGCGGTAATCACGACTGTAGAAGGGAGGAAGAGTGAAAAAGGGCGACGTTACAGTAGTTAGGAGGTCTTTGATGGTGGTTGAAGGTTCAGTTGTGGTGTTTAGAGAACAAAAGTTAAAAGGAGGTGGTGGTGGTTCTATTTTGTTTTGAGAGAAAAAGAACATGAAGAAAATGGAAAAAAAATAGAGATTAAGGTGTAAATGAGAGTGGTGAACGGCACAAGGGGTATGTGTAGCTTGTTCAGCAATGACCAGTTTCATTATATCACAATCTAATGGCAAGAGTGGAGGTTTTGGAAAGGGAGTGAAAAAGGGATATGTCTCACAACATAAGGCAAGATTGACTTGCTAAATAGGGAAAAGGATCCTCCACATATGGCAGCAAGGGGGTAGATGGCAAGGCTTGAATGCACATGCCAATTGTGTGCAAAAATTTAATTAAAATAAATGAGAACATGGGGGTTCAAACTAGGGAATTTTAGAATAGTTAATGACTTTCTTTCCACTAAGCCATAACATTTCCTTGTGTTCAAACTTGCGCAAATAAGAAATAATAATATGGGATGACATTTGCTAGGGATTTGAAACAAATTTGCACAAAGTAGAAATTAACGAGAGCGGTTCAAAACAAGGTGCAGCTTTATAGGGTTTTTCAGCACCCTCTGAGGGGTCAATGATATGTTAGGGCTAGTAATTGATAGAGGGCACTTGGTCAGGGTGCGAAACAGATTGAGGCTAGGCAGCCTGCTTTGGTTTATGCAGTGAAACGTCCCGATGAAAAAGATGCGACCAATTTGATAGCAGGTACATTTATTATCCATTCTCATCTGTATTTATCCTTGATTGACATCGATTCTACGCATTTATATGTTCCTAGCAATGTCTCGGGTAAACTGAGGATTTTTGTTAAGGATATTATTAGTAAGGTTTCAACAATCAGTCCACTGGGGCAGTCGATGCAGGTTAATAAGGTCTATAGGAGGTGTTCGCTTGAGATACAGGGGTTTGTGTTTTCAATTGATTTGATGGAATTACCTTTTCATGACTTCGATTTGATTCTAGGCATGGATTGGCTTGTGAAGGATCAAGTTAGTCTAAATTTTACTTCAAAGAGGGTGACTTTGAGATCTACGGATGGTGAGGAGATTGTGATGGTTGGCGAGAGTTGGAGATTAACTATCTAATGTAATCTCTACTATGGTAGATGGGAAATTGTTTTGGGAGGGGTGTGAGGCATATTTAGCATATGTGTAGGACACAAATGTTGCTGGTTCAGTGGTAGAGAGTATGCATACAGTTAAGGATTTGTTGGATGTCTTTCCTACTGAATTGCCTGGGTTACCACTGGATCGGGAGGTCGAATTTGGGATTAAGGTTTTGTCAGGGACACCTCTATGTCCATTGCTCCCTGTCGCATGGCACCGAAAGAGCTTAATGAATGAGGGTTTATTAGACCCAGTGTATCCCCTTGGTGAGCACCAGTGCTATTCGTCAAGAAAAATGATGGTACCATGAGAATATGTGTAGATTACCGACAACTGAATAAGTTAATAGTAAAAATAAGTATTCGTTGTTGAGGATCATGACTTGCTCGATCAATTTGAAATCTGGATACCATCAGTTGAAGGTGAAAGAAGTCAGTCTGCCCAAGACTGCCTTTAGGACTGATTATGGTCATTACGAGTTCCTCATTATGCCTTTTAGTATGCCTAATGCTCTAGCGACATTAATGGATCTCTTGAATAGGGCTTTTCAGTCATATCTAGATTGATTCATCATGGATTTCATTGATGATATTCTAGTATATTCTAAGTTCGAGGTTGAGCATGATGAGCATCTTAGGGTGATCTTGCAAATCCTCTATGAGAAGGAATTGTATGCTAAGCTGAGCAAGTGTGAGTTATGGCTGAGGGAGGTTATGTTTTTGGGTCATATGGTGTCCGCCGAAGGTATCCAAGTGGGCTCGAAAAAGATAGAGGTTATTCTAGAGTGGAAGCAACCTAGGAATGTTTTTGAGATTCAGAGTTTTCTCGATTACGTTTTTGGGTCATGCGGTGTTTGCCGAAGATATCCAAGTGGACCTGAAAAAGATAAAGGTTATTCTGGAGTGGAAGCAACTTAGGAATGTTTCTAAGATTCAGAGTTTTCTCGGTCTAGTAGGTTATTATCAGAGATTTATGGAAGGGTTTTCTTTGATTGTTGCATCATTAACTAAGTTATTGCATAAGAATGCTCCTTTCAAGTGGGCAAACGAGCAGCGGGTTAGTTTTGAAAAGCTTAAGGCGGTGTTGACTCAAGCACCGATTCCGATACAGACTGAGCCTGAAAAAGAGTATGTATAGGGACACATCACAAACTCGTTTGAGATGTACTCTGATGCAGGAAAGTAAGGTAGTGGCTTATGCTTCTAGGCATAATTGCGAATTATTAGAACGGTGCTTATGGACATAACTGCGATTACTAGAGTCTACTTATATATGTTCAATTGGTCCCTCCACTAGCTCAACAAAAGCTTGATACGACTACATTTGAATCAGATGAAAATTTACGACTTTGGAAATAATTTAATTGAGTTGGTTTATTCGATGTGGAATTAAATTAGGTGGTCGTGAGAATTGTTCAACTAGAGAATTTTATTAAAGAATTTTCTTGAAAAAATAATTTGGAAAATCTAAGTGATTTTTAGAAAAATCAATTTTGATCAAGTTAAATTAATCAAATTAATTAAAATTAATATGATTTTTTTGGAAATTAATTTTCAAGTCAGATAATTGGCCCAATGAGTAATTAGACTTAAGATCGTAAATTAGGCCTTAAAGCGCAAACCCGACTGAACCAGCTCAGGGTGTCATAAGGGTGTTGCACCTATACCACTGGACACGGTGGTACCGGTGGTGTCCCAGTGGCCAGCGGCAATTGGTCTTCGGTGGTTGAGTAGTGGAAGAGTTTCATTCCTATTAGGACTCTACTAGAGAATTTGATTTTAGATTAACTATTCCAAAAATAATATTATTTTAATAGTTTAATATTAAATTAAATTTAATACTTGTCTTAATAGTATTTTATTAATATTAAGGTGATTATCTTAATATTAAATTTAATTTAATGTTTATCTTATAGATAAACATTCTATTATTTTAATAAGATTTAATATTAAAGTGATTAAGTTTAATCATAGTTGAACTCTAAACTCTCACTATATAAAAAGAACATTGGGTCATTATTTTACACACACTTGAATTCAAGAGAAAGTTATAGAGAGAAAATTTTATGGAGATTAGTTTAGTAAATTTTTAGATATATTTTTTTGATTTCAACTTGACCCAAAAGTTTAGAGAAATTACAAAATTACCCCACTGGTAATTTTTGTGAACTTTTTTTATTTGAAACAAGCCCACACTCGGCAGACGTGAGCTTGAGGATAGCAGAGAAGACTACTCGGTCGAAGCGCTCATCCTAGAAGAATCGAAAAAGTACAATTTTGATTAAGTATTTATTACTTTAGATATCACAACCAAGATCTTATTTTAGAAAAACTTTTAAAACTCTAGTTTTTCGCTGCATTTTCCAAGCCCATTTTTTTCCAACAATTCATATCATAAGTCAGGTTTTGTTTTATCTAGAAGTATAACTAGATAATCAAAATATGTAACAGCCTGATTTTAGGCCTAGTCGAAACAGTGGTTTCGGGACCACAAATTCGATGAGGAAAAATTTATTTCTTATTATATTTTTATGGTCTACAATTTCACGGAAATATTTCGTGAAAATTTTGTTCGAAAATTTCGACGTTTAAGCACTCAATTTAGTCAAAAGGACTAAATTGTAAAAAGTGCAAAAGTTGAGTTCTAGAAGCTAGAGGTGTCAAATTGCTATGAAATTTTAAATTGGAGGTCCTTAAATGTAATTAGACCATTGGTTATGTTATGGACAAAAATGAACATGAAATAGGTAAAATAGGATATTTTTAAGTTGAGGGCATTTTGGTAATTTGGTAATTAAAACAAATTAAAACGACAAAATAAGGCCAAAATCATCATCTTCTCCATGGGGGCTGACCGAATGTGATATGTACTCCATAGCTAGGGTTTGTTCAACTTCCAAGCTTCATGGTAAGTCCGTTCTAGCCCCGTTTTTCTTGTTCTTTATATTTTTAGAATCCCGGTAACTTGCTTAAGCTATTTCTACTATTAATTCGAGCTAGAATTTATGTTTGAAAAATTACCCATAGATGAAAAGTGTGAATTTTGATGTTTCATGATAGAATATGAAGCTTAGAATTATGTTAAACAATTTTTGCTAAGCGATTTTCAGCGAAAACGAGTGAAACGGCATAATTAGTAAAAATTATTATTGTTCATAAGTGCACTTTAGAGCAAGAATTTGATGTTGCTATAGAAGGAAAAAATGTTCAGCATGTCATAAAACATAAGAAAAATGAATAAATTTTAATTTCTGAGCCTAAGGGCAAAATCATAATTTTGTGAAACTTAAGGAGCAAAATGAAATTTTTCCAAAATATGATTTTGGACTGGATTGAATAATGTGAGTTTTAAATAAGTTAAATGTGTTATTACAAGTCAAGAAAGACAAGGAATTGACTTTGATTAGTGAAAAAGAAAAAAAAAGAGAAAAAGTGAGAAATTTCCCGATTGAGCATTCGGAATAAAAAGGGATACGAATGAAATGACAGAAATGATCACATGTGTGGCACGGACTGTGTGTAGGCCACTATGTAAAAGTGAATGTGATGGTCACGTGTGTAGTACTATGTGTAGGCTACTACGTGTACCGGAATGATAGGTCGCATGTGTAGTACTATGTACAGGCTACTATGAGTACCAGATAGTTTCGATCACGTGTGTAGTACTACGTGCAGGCTACTACGTGTATCGGATGGTAATGGTCACATGTGTAGTACTATGTGCAGGCTACTATGTGAACCGAACATCATTGATTAGTAAGGTGGCTGCTATGTGCTGATTCCACCGGACATCATTGATTAATAAAGTAGTTGCTATGTGCTGAATCCACCGAGTATCTGTTATTATTCCGAAGTGTTCATCGGGAAATTGACTAAGTGAAAATACATGAGATCATGTAATGATTAAGTGTGATTGAATGATGAATATATGTGCGGAATTGAATTGAATAATGATTGAAAGTGAAAAAGTGAAATTATGAAAAAGTAAAATGTGCAACAAAACAGTTTTGGACAGTAACAATAGTGTGATTTTGAAAAATCACCAAAAATGGTGGAAATTGAATTAGAGGATGAATAAGATATGAAATGAAATCTTAAGGAGTTTATTTTTACATAAAAGAAACAGAGCAAGCAAAAGAGTTATACATTTTGAGATATTTGAATTTTAGTGAGACACGATCGGATTGATTTCGGAATCCCCTATTTTGACTTTGGAAAATAATTAAAAATTTTAAAAAAATAGTTACGAGTTATAATTTATATCTTTAGAATCCTTAATGAGTCTATTTCCAAAGTAAACAAACAGAAATATCATCCAAATATTGTACAATGAGATAATTCATTTTTAGTGAAGAGAGGTCAAAGATGTTGAGCAGTGAAATAGGGGTGACTTTAAAGAATAAACTGTACTAATTGGCCAAATCAAAAATTCTGAAATTTTATAGTAAGAAGACATGTGAGTCCAGTTTCAGGTAAAATTAACGGATCTTAATTTGGAGCTCTGTAGCTTCAGATAAAAATGATTTAGTGACTCTGATTCAAATAGACAGCTTTGAATTTAAATAAAAGTGAATAGTGAAATTATGTATAATGCTATTTAAGCATGTTTTATACATAAAGGATGTGGAATTGAGAGGAGGAGGAGGACAATAAAATGTATGAAGGAATTGTGTATAAATGGTCATATGCCCAATTATAATCGGTAAATGTTAAATTGAATGGTAAATACATATTGATACTAAAGGAACTATTGCGGTATTGAAAAGCAATTGATCAAATGTTTAAGAAATTTAGTCATGATATATATATATGTGTGATAATAATGATATATGGATGATTATATCATTGAGTTGCATTGATTAATTCGGTTTATGTGATGGAAATGTCAAGAACATTTGTCTTTGATATGTGATGATCATGTAATGCCATGAAAATTTGTTTATTTGTGTGGTTTAAAATGTATCTATATTTTGTTATATAACTTATTTGTAATCTATTTGACAAATGATAAAAATTAATTCGGTTACTATGTGAGGTGAATTATGATTTGTGAAGCATATCTATATTCGGCAATAATGGATAAAATATATTTATGTCATGGGTGAATGGTTAAACACTTGGGTTAGTATAAAGTGTATATTTAGTAAGGTTTGTTGGAAAAGAAATAACAGGTTTTGGTTTATATCGAATAGAGAAAATTTGTACTATCTTTGTGGCTAATTTTGTTAGCTGTATGGGAGATGAATGGATAAGATATATATATGTGACAATTAGCTTACTAGATAGTGAAAAATTGATATATTACAATAGTTAAAAAGGAAAATTTGACAATGTGAGAATATGTAATGATACAGATCAATTCAGGTACTCAGGACGAATTCAACAAGTAAGTGAAAATTTATAAATTCATACGACAAGGAAGTAAAAGATTGTGAGTATATTTAGCCAAGTAAACCCTAATTAACGACTCAAGAATAACAAATTAAAAGTTTTAATTTAGATGAAATTTTTACAACTCGATTTACTACGGTTAAAAGTGTATATGTTCTGGTAATACCTCGTACCCAATTCCGGCATCAAATACGGGTAATAAATTTCTCTTCCTCTTGAATGATTTGATTACATATAAAGTGACATTGTTTAGATCTTAAGCATGTTTTGAGTTATAAATGGGAATGGATGCGATACTATATATTTATTATATAATTTTTTTATTGCCGAAGTTGTGGTTCTTAGGAAATAGAATGTGGACTATCATCTCCACATAGGACTATTTTTTTTAAATATTCATAGAATTCTTGTGAGCCAAAAATAGACATAAGACTTAAATGTAATTTTTCCAAAAAGAGTACATGAAGAGGAAAAGATACAACGACGGTTAAAGACCCAAGGAATTCCTTGTAGCGAAAAATTATGTAATTTTATTTTTTTTCATTTATTTTCTAGAAATGGAACAATGGAAACTTTGGCTGGTAATTTTCTTTTAATTATCTATCTCATTATCTATTTGTTATATAATTGTTTATAATATTTATATTATGTAATGTTATAATTGTGATATATATATAAGATGATCCACTATTGATTGTTTAAAAAATAAGAAGTGGTAATAAGAAAATACATATGTTGTATTGTTCTTTTCACTTCTTTAGGTTATTCGATAACTGTGAGAAGTGTGGTAATGAGAAGGTGCATGTCTAAGACTGGCTCTAGCTAGGAAATGCTTGATTTTTAAACAGTCAAATTTGACTCACCTCCCTTTCCTAGGACCCTACCTGGTGCACGGTTCACATTCACTTCTTCGATTTTTCTCTTAAAAGAAAAAATTATAGAGAACCAAAATTGTTTGTTTTTATGATTGATTGATTCTTGTGAATGAATGTGAATATTATAAAATAGTCATAGTAGCATGCCATCCATATATTGGAAGCATGTCATTTTGATTAGGTAAGAATGCCACTAGGACTATTGTATGATCATTCTTGAAATTTTGGATAAAAAATCTTGCCTGTTTTTTAAAATATTGAGTGGGAGAAGGTCCTTGAACAAGACCTTCGGCCTCTATTGATGGTCCCTAAGTGATAACATGATAAAGTTTCGAGTCAGTTCCTATCTTAGTTGCACCCCAAGGTAAACTTTGTCATGTGGGTTCACTAGATGAGATTTCCTTTTAAGGACAATTAGTCATGCATGACTTTCAGAGATATTGTCCCAATATGATTCACAAATGAAAGCATGTTCATGATGGTTGTTAAGTCAATAGTTACACACTCAAGGTCATATCTTATTAAATAGTTTCCTAAGAAATGATATTTAAGCTAGAGATGATAGCCAAACGTTCAATGGTCGTTAGTTTGTCTAGAGTCTTAAGAACTAAAATTCACAAACTGATTGGATGTAATCCATGTTTTTGGTAGTTAATCATGGGACCCCAAGGCGACATGGTTGATGGGTGTGAGAATGATCGTAGCAACAAAAAAATATTTTTTTCAAGGTTTTATACAAGACACATGCATCATACTACATTCTTGATATGTTGTTGAAATGAAAAATATTTGTTTAATACAAAGATAATAATTAGTAAATCTATTTTTCAGTTCAAATATGTCTCCTACTTCTCTTATTAGCATTCTTATGGAGAACAAATTAAATGAGGATAACTTTAGAGAATAGAAATCAAACTTGCTTATAGTTCTCAGCTATGAGAAATAAAAATTCATTCTAAATGAATCGTGCCCTCCTAAAGCTTAGATCAAAGTAAGAAACTGCTGGAGAGATTATAATTCAATTGCTCGATGTTATACGTTAGGGAGCATGAGTAGTGTGTTGCAATAGCAACAGGAGAATTTTCGTACTACTAAAGAGACCATGAAAAAAATGGAGGATTTGCTCGGAGGCTAAGTCTTATTGGCTCGACAATCCGCTATTACAAATTTGATGAATTCTCAATAGAAAATCGACACTCCAGTTAAAGAATATATGCTTAAGCTTATGAGATTCTTTGCGGAAATGGAGGACAATAGGACTAAACTACACATGAACACTCAGATTGAAATAGTCTTCAAATCCTTAACCAATGAGTTTTTAGTTTTAGGGTCACTTACAAATTGGGGAATAAGGCACTTACATTGACTCAGCTTACAATCCTATGAATTGATTCTGAATGTGGTAAGTCAATTCAGAAGAAACTTGAAGCAAACTTAGTTGTGGTCCCCTCATCCTCTAAGGGGAAGTAGAAAGTTAAGGGAAAGAAGAAATCGGATAAGTGTTCAGTTCCACCTCATGTTGATAAAAGAAGGCTAAGGAGCCAAAATATCCTAAAAAGATCGAATGTTTCTTCTGCAATAGGAAAGTGCACTTCGAATCAAACTACAATGAGTATTTGGATTACCTAGCCAAAAAGGGCAAAAGTATGGAAATCTTTGTGGTTGAAGCTTACTTAGTGGAAGAATCAATTGACAATTGGGTTATTAGTTCTGGAGCCACTAACCATGTGTGTGTTTCTTTACAGGGGTTCAACGAAACAAGAAGTTTGCATGACAAGAGCCTCTCGTTTTGGACTGGAGATAGGAGCTATGTTTTAGCCGAATTAGTGGGAGAAGTTATTTTACACTTCGATAATTTTAGGAAGTTTGTTTTAAAGAACATATTTTATGTACCTTATTTTAAAAGGAATTTAATTTCTGTATCATGTTTATTTTATGACAATTATACCGTGAGATTCAATAAAGGGATTGTTATTCATAGAAATTATTTTTTAAATCTGTAATTGATGGATGGATGGAAAACAATCTTTCTTTTATCAAACCAAATAACTATATGATGCTTCAAACTGAAATAGTGAATAAAAAGCTTAAATCTTCTCACTCTAATAAGGGGTACCTATGGTACTTAAGACTTGGTCATATTAACCAAGAAAAAATCACTAGACTCGTGAAAGATGGTCCCTTAGGTATGCTTAAGGAAGTTAGTCTTCCATAATATGAACCTTGCTTGGAAGGTAAAATGACTAAGAGGTCTTTTAATGCGAAAGGTACAAGGGTCAACCAACCTTTAGAATTTGTGCACCTGATATATGTGGTCTCATAAGCATTAGGGCCTAAGGAAGTTACAATTATTACGTGACTTTTATCGATGACTATTCTTGATATGGATATGAGTATCTAATGCACTACAAAATTGAAACCTTTAATAAATTTTGAGAGTTTTTTGCGGAAGTTAAAAAGCAATTAGATTATCTATAAAGAATCTTTGGTCTGACTGAGGTGAGGAATACTTGTCCGATGAGTTCTTAGGATACCTAATAGAGAATGAGATTTTATCCCAGTTGACTGCGTCAGACACTTTAAAGTAGAATGACGTAGCTGAGAGTAGGAATAGAACCTTGCTTGACATGGTTCGTTCAATGTCAAGCTATTCACAACTTCCTACTTCCTTCTAGGGATATGCGATACAAACGGCTTTTTATATTTTGAATGATGTGACAACTAAGTCTACTTGTAAGAAACCTTATGAACTATGGCACGAAAAGAAACCCACTCTAAATCACTTTAGAATAAGTGGTCGTCCAGCACACGTTCTGGATAAGGATGCAAAGAAGTTGGATGCACGGATAAAATTGTGCATGTTTGTAGGATATCCAAGAGAAACAAAGAGAGGAATATTCTACAATCCAAAAGATAAAATGATTAAAGTTTCTACTTATGCTACTTTCCTCAAGTTCCTCGAGGAAAGCTACATGGATAACTTTAAGCCTCAAAGTAAAGTGGTACTTGAGGAGCTTTCTGGAGTGGTAGAAAAATCACCAAGTTTAATTCTCAAGAAAGTTGTAAAAAGACCTGGAAACGATCAACAGTATAGGGGAATCCATTGTAGTGGGAAAGTTTCTAAGAAACTGGACTTCGTCATCTATGATGGTAGCATTTATAATATAGAAGCCAATCATGAAGATGATGATCCACTTACTTATGATGAGGCTATGCAGCACGTTAATTCCAAGCTTTGGAAATAGGCCATGGATGTTGAGATGGATTCTATGAAATCCAATACAGTGTGGGAACTTGTAGACTTACTGGATGGGATTAAACCCATAGGGTGTAAGTGGATCTACTAGAAGAAGAGAAATGTGGAAAGGGAAGTGGAAACACATAAAGCTAAACTTGTAAAGAAAGACTACACATAGAAAGAAGGCATTGATTATGATGAGACCTTCACTCCGGTAGCTATGCTCAACTCTATTCGCATACTATTATCTATTGTTGCTGCTTTCGATTATGAGATCTGACAAATGGATGTCAAGATAACATTTTTAAATGGTTATCTTGATAAGACCATTTACATGGCTCAACCCACTTGCTATGTTGTCAATGGAAAGGAGCTGAAAGTTTACAAACTGCTACGATCCATTTATGGACTTAAGCAAGGGTCCCGCTTATGGAGTAAAAGATTTTATCAAACGATTAAGAATTTTGGATTTGAGCAAAACGCTTGTGAACCTTGTTTTTATAAGCATATAAAGGACAAAAAAGTGGTCTTCCTCATTTTATATGTTGATTATATTCTACTTATCAGAAATGATGTAGGAGAATTGTCATCGGCTAAACTTTTGTTAGCTTAACAGTTTAGCATGAAGGACTTGGGTGAAGCTAGTTATATTCTTGGAATTCAAATCCTTAGGCATCTAAAGAATAAAACGATAGTTCTATCTCAAGCTACAACATCGATAAGGCACTAGAATGTTTTGCACTGGCTGATGCAAAGCCAGACATTCAGCTGACTGCATCAAGTTTTCATCTTGCTTTAAACGACTATCCTAAGACAAAGGAAGAAAGAGAGCATATGAGTAAGATTCCATATGCCTCAGCAGTTGGAAGCCTTATATATGCGATACTTTGCACACATCCAAATATCTATTTCACAGTAGGAATGGTTAGTCGATATCAAGCAAATCCAGGTCTCAAGAATTGGCAAGTTATAAAGCATATATTGAGGTATCTTAAAAGAACTAGAGATTATATGCTTGTGTATTCTAGGGAGAACCTTACTCTTGACACAAACTCACACTTCCAAACCTGTAAATATTCGAGGAAATCGACGTCGAAAAATGTATTTATTCTAGGCCATGGAGCCCTAGTATGGAGAAGTGTAAAACAAACTTGCACTACTTACTCTACTCTGGAGGCCGAGTATGTGGCTGCATCTGAGGCAACAAAAGAAGATATATGAATTTGAAAGTTCTTAACCGATCTTCAAGTCATTCTTGTTATGAAAAAAGCTATAACACTGTATTGTGATAACAGTGTCGCAATAGCTGATACCAAGGAAATGAGAAGTCACAAGAGAATGAAACACATTGATCGAAAGTATCACTTGATACGAGAGGAAATAGTCGAAGGAATTCTAGATGTGATGAAAGTAGCTTCTGAATATAACCTTGCAGATCAGTTTACTAAGACTATTGTAACTAGGAGTTTTAAAAAATATGTCGAGGATATAGGAATGCAAAACATGACAAATTTACTTCACTAGGGCAAGTGTCAGATTGTCGGGAAATGTGCTCAGACTGTAGTACACATGTAACTATTTTCTATTTATTTGAACGATGAATAAATAAAAAAAGTTATTTTCACATTTTACTATTATGTCTTTTGCATTTCTGTCTTTTATATTTTGCATGCACAGTGAAATTGTGACAAGCAACTATTAACTCATTAATTGTCTAAGTTCAAACTGAAGATAAGTGGCATTGTAAGAACATTTACATTGTGAGAAAGACAAAGTACTTTAGTAGATAATTTAAATAAGCTCGTAATCCCATAAAAGAATCGAAGTGAACATTTGATTCAAATACTGATAAGGATTATTATGTCATCTACAATTTCAATTTGAGGGATGGCTAGTCTTGGCTATCGAATCAGTTGACTCCACGAGTAGAGACATAGATGTATTCATTGGTAGAATGATACATTGGACTGAACCCAAGATGAATTAATTCTGAATCCATTTGTGAATTAATTCACTCGTGGCGTTCATGGTGTGATTTACCTAAATCCTGAGTTAGTCATTGACCATGCGTATGCAACTCATCTGCTTTGATATAAGTGGAGGCTTATGCTTTAAAGATGATCGATCCCATAGTCAGTATGTTGGGTACATGACTTGTGTATGGCATGGCTTTACTAGCGACAGTGGAATTCATAGTTCAATTAAAAAGTAAATGATATTCTCATTGGCATTGTGTGGATTGGTAAATATGGAACGTGGTCACAGGTTGCTGGTTCTCGAATGAGCAATTTATCACAGTAATTTGTTGACAGTGATCATATTAATCATTAAGAAGACACAATGGTGACAATGAGATAAAATGGGATTGTATTGAGTGAACGAATTTAACTCAAAAGAATCAAGGATATCATATGAGGGTAACACACACATGATGAGGTCATTGGACAAAGCAGTTAGATGAATTACTTTCTTCTACGGTATACAATAAGGAGTTTTCAATCATGGTATTTCTTGTGGACGGACTCCATGATTATGTAATTGTAAATTATCCGAACGATGCTTCTGGACATAATTACAATTACTAGAGTCTAATTGTATATGTCTGATTGGTCCCTCAGTTAGCTTAACAAAAGCTCGATCAGACTGCATTTGAATTAGAAGAAAATTCTACAACTTTGGAAATAATTTAATTAAGTTGATTTATTTGACGTGGAATTAAATTAGATAGTCTTGAGAATTGTTCAACTAGAGAATTTGATTAAAGAATTTTCTTGAAAAATTAATTTGGGAAAAATTAATTTTGATCAAATAAAGTTAAATTAATCAAATTAATTAAAATTAATATAATATTTTTGAAAATTAATTTTCAAGTCAGACAATTGGCTCAATGGGTAATTGAACTTGAAAATTGGACATTAGATCGTAAATTGGGCTTAAGAGCCCAAAATCAAGGCCCAAACCCAAAAACTGGTTGAATCGAACCCTATATGTGAAACCAGGCTAACAGTCCAACTGTTGGCTAGACCAGACAGATTGGGTTGTTACTGACCTAGATCGAATTGACAGTAACCAAACTGGCTTGGGGTGTATTAAGGCTATTGCATTTGCATCGCCGAATACGATAGCGCCAGCAGTTGCGACGACAGTGTCCCGATGGCCGACGACAATTGGTTTTCGGTGGTTGAGTAGCGCAAGAGTTACACTCCTACTAGGACTCTACCAGAGAATTTGATTTTAGATTACCTATTCCAAAAATATTATTTTAATAGTTTAATATTAAATTTAATATTTATCTTAATAGTATTTTATTAATTTAATATTAATATGATTATCTTAATATTTAATTTAATTTAATGATTATCTTATAGATAAATATTCTATTATTTTAATAAGATTTAATGTAACACGTCGATTTTTAGGGTTAGAAGTTTTGAGTTTTTAAGCAAGGGTCAATGAATAGGTTGAACTATTGTGTTTACTTTCGCATTCTAGTGTTATAATGAGCCAGTTGGTTCGGTGGTTGGATATGTGTTAGTTTAGCTCTGGGTTTTGGGGTCAAATCCTAATGTGTGATTTGAGGAAGTAGTTTTATTTTAGATTTGTTTTCTTAATTTTAAAAATATTTATTTATTTTTAATTATTTTATCAGAAGTCTTTCCCATGTTATTTTTCCATTCTTTTCCTTTCTCTGCTTCATTTTTCTTTTGTTTCCCCAATTTTAGATTTTATTTTTCTGCTTCGTTTCTTAGGTTGTTTTCATCTTGTTGGAGATAGCATGGTTTTCTGTTCTCATTTCAATCAAATTCGAGTAGAAGTTTTTCAAAAGGATAGTTGAGGCGTCGGTCGTTTGTTATGCGTTGGAAGCTCTTATTAGGTGTGTGTTCTGAACTGTTCAAATTTTGACATCGAATTGTTGAATGAATTTTGTAGAATTTGACAAATTTGTGTGTTTCTAAAATTGAGTGGTTAGGGGTTGAACTAATAGGAAAATGCATGATCTCAAATTAGTTTCGGCGTCTGTCTCAGTGTTGTCGATGTTAGGGATTGATTTGCTGACGAAAAACACGAATTTTAGGCTGCTTTAGGGTGGTTTCGTGACCATACGGGTGGCTATAGGGCATGTGATGCACACAAGCGGCCCACACGGCTGTGTGAATTTGGGAATTAGGGTTTTTGGGTAATTTTTGGTGCCACACGGCTATGTGGCTGAATTTGGGGATTTTTTCAATTTCCACACGGACGTTGCCTTGGACACATGGTCGTGTCCCTTAGCCACACGAGTGTGTGAGATTTTCACACGGTCATGTCTACTCTCTACCCTATTTTATCAATTTTGGACAGAGAGTTACATGGGCTACTCACATAGCAATGTAATTGGGTCACACGGGTGTGTGTAGCCAACACACGAGTGTGTAGACCATCACACGGGCATGTAGACCTCCACGCGGCCTAGGCACTTCCACACAGTCGTGTGGCCCTATTTTGCAAAATTTTTGTACTATGTCATAATTGACTCGTTTAATGCCTCTGTGTATCCCAACCCCTAGTTAGGCCTTAGTAAGGATGTTTGGAACTCTGATCAGTTCAAACTCATGCTTTTTTCATAATTGTAGAATTAAATTAACGGTTTGTTTAAGTTTGAGAGAGTTGTGATTTTATTTAGTTGGATGAATATGCATTTGGTATATCTATTTGAGGTTCTGCGATCGAGCGTTCGTATATGAAAGTAAGTTAATATATTACTGAATTTGGGCAATTGAAAACGTGTGTTTCTGCTCTATTTGTCTGTTGTACATCGTGGACATTTTTGCATTTGCATTAAGTTCTGGGATTTGGTAACGAAGAGAAGTAAGATTGTTTGGCAGTTTATCTACAATACTCCCGTACAGTGGTTTACTGCACTATGTTATAAATATGACAACTCAGCTGCATATTGTTATGATCAGAGTGGCTTGGTTCCACATATCGTGGTGTGTAGGGTGGATGGACCTATCATGGTCCTATGTGGTGTACAGGGTGGATGAGCTAGATATAGCTCTTATGTGGTGTGCAAGGTGGTCAAAGTGGTGTTTTGATGGTTAGGGTGGGTTTTATTTTGTTGCATTCATTGCATTTGATTATAAGTCTGTCTATATGATTGTGAGGTTAATTGCATAATATGTGAATAGTTTGACGTGTTTTTGTATTGGCGTGTTTTGGGATATTAGCTCCATGTTACATTTGTTGTTGGACTGATTATTTTATACAAGTTGTACATTCTCTGTCTGTATGCACGTATGGGAATTATTTGTTTCACTCATTGTCATCTGCTTTGGTTTTGATTTCAAACTCACATTGAGCTCATGTAGCTCACTCATTAGTTTTCTCCCTTTCAGGTACTCTCGTGTTCTGTAGCTAGACTAGGCAGTTGGAGGTCTCAGATGGGTCAAATTTGAATTGATCAAATAAAAGGATTCTTCAAATCTTAATTCGTGAATTGTTTTGGACTGTTATTAATTATAAGAATTGTGGTATAATTTAATTTTGGGCTTTCATAAATTGATACGCCAAATTGTTAAATCTTAAATTGTTAAACGATCCAGTGTGATTTTAGCAAACTATTGTGTAAATGAGTTTTAAACAATCCTTTGTTTGTGAATTGCTTTTAGATCACTTCGGTGGTCAATGTGACCTCCGAGACTTGGTCAAAACTTCTAGGCCGAATTTTGGGGTGTTACATTTAATATTAAATTTAATGTAATATTTATCTTGATAAATATCATATTAATTTTATATTAAAATTATTAAGTTTAATCATAACTGAACTTTTTAAACTCTTACTATATAAAGAGAATCTTGGGTCATTATTTTACACACATTTGAATTCAAGAGAAAGTTGTAGAGAGAAAATTCTCTGAAGGGATTATTTCAAAAAATTTCTAGAGATATTTTTTATTTATAACTTGACCCAAAATTTTAGAGAAATTGCGAAATTACCCCATTGGTAATTTTTGTGGAAAATTATTCTGATTCGAGATGAGCCCACACTCGGTAGACATGAGCTTGATGATAGTGGAGAAGACTACTTGGTCGAAGTGCTCATCCTAGATGAATTGAAAATGTACAATTTTGATTAAGTGTTTATTACTTTAGATATCACAACCAAGATCTTGTTTTGGAAAAAATTTTATAACTCTGGTTTTTCCCTAAATTTATTTTCCGTTACGTTTTCCAAACCCCTTTTTTCCAACATCTCCTTACCAATAAATAGTTGAATTTAAGATAGTGGTGGTGCATTAAGCTACTTAAGGATTATGATTGCACAATAGAGTACCATCCTAATAAGGCCAATGTTATGGTTGATGCTCTTAGTCAGAGATTGATGACTTAGTTGAGACCAATGTTTGCTCGCCTAAGTTTGTTTGAAATGCTGAGTTGTTGGCTAGGTAAGACCTCAGATTTGGGTTTAACAATGAGCGTATTTTTTTATTTTTGGGGTCGAGTTTGTATGCTGAATGATAGAGATCTGAAGCAATCTATTCTGCGAGAAGCGCATAGTATCCCCTATACTATGCATCCCGACGAAAATAAGATGTACCGTGATCTTGGAGAGTTGTATTGGTGGCCCAGTTTGAAGCTTGAGGTGAATGATTTTGTGGCTCGATATCTGACATGTTAGCAAGTTAAAGCTGAGCACCAACTTCCTTCTGGTTTGTTATAGCACGTTAAGATTCTACAATGAAAATGAGAACAGGTAACTATTGGTTTTGTTAGTGGGTTACCCTTGGCACCCACAAGGAAGGATTCGATTTGGGTAATTGTTGATCGGTTGATCAAGACTACTCATTTTCTTCCAGTTGAAGCTGATTTGTCCTTATAGACGTTAGCTAAGTTGTACATTTCTAAGATCAAAAGACTTCATGGGGTCCTTGTGTCGATTATATTAGATCGAGACACTCGTTTAACATTAATAACAAGCTAATTTTGTGTGCTTAATGTACTTATTTTTTTGTCAAATTTTTAATAGAATTCTACTAAGCTTGTGATTTCTTGTTTAAATTTTAGCATGACGCAGTTGGAATGCTGAAGTTCAAAAGAACAAGAAAATTGGGATAAATTGGAACAAAAAGCAATAAAAAAGACCAAATTGAAAAGTTTCAGAATTGGTGGCTAATAAAAAAAATTAGATTTTGATTTTTTTCAAACTCTATAATTAGAAAAATATCTTATTTTTGTTGGTTGTTAAGGATAATTTTAGAGGAAATCATGCTAAAATTAGCGTATGAGAAGTGTATAAAAGCCTGGAAAAGGTAGCATGGAAAGTCACACCTTAAAATGGAATTGAAAAGAATTTTTCTTTTCCCTTTTTCATGCGTCTTTAGCTTAACAAGCTTACTGCAATTTTTTTATTCCCTTATTTTGATGCAATTGTTCTTTAAGTCCCCTCTCCTTTTCACCTATCACCATTACATTTAAATTCATGCTCAACTAATCTCCATTCAACTTTACTTCAATATCATTCTGTTCAAAAATTGTGAGAAATGAATCCATACTAAAATCTTACAACACAGTATTCATTATCTCTCCGAAATATGAAATAGTCACATTCGTCCCTCAAAGTTAATCCAATTTAAGCTCAAAGTGCACGTTGGAAAGAAGTTGTTTTGGCTTACAGTTGGGAAATTTAGTTGGTCATCTGTCGTATTCGAGTTCCCACAAAAGATTTTGCTTGCCCAATTGGAAAAAACTAATTGGGTTCCGTCAAGAGAGATAGTGATTAGATTTAAACGACCCACGCGGTTGAGATCGTTAATTCAAGTTGGCTTTTCTAGATCGCAAGGCTGCCGAGATCTTAAATTTCTAACACATGTTACATGGTCAGATAATCTGTAAGGGTTGGTTTGTAGGTCCTACCGAAGCCAACTACACAAGGAAGAGTTGGCGGTTGATGCATCCTTGATCACTATACCCAGCTTATCGTTTGGAAAGAAAAATCTACTTTCAAGGATCGATTCAAGTTCGGAGTGTATTGAGGCTAAGGCTAAGCATTCACATATCTGATATACCAATTTATTTTAAATTACTTAATTTTATTTTGCAGCTATCATTTGTTATTATTTCATTTCATTTTATACTTTTTTTTTCCTTTATCAAATAAAATCCCCCATTTATTTGCTTTCCAGCTCTGCACGAATATGTCATAGGCATGACAGTTTCCTAGACTCAAGAATCTAGTCACTTAAATAGAAAAATTAAGAGTCTCAGTCCCTGTGGGATCGACCATACTTCTCTATACTATAGTTTAAATCAATTAGAGCGTAGGAAATTATATTTGTTGATTTGATGGCCATCACACATCTCGATTTTGGAAGAAATTACTTGAGGCTTTAGGTACTTAGTTCGACTTCAGTACAACATTCCATCTACAGACTGATAGACAGTCCGATAGGGTAATTCAAGTATTGAAGGATATGCTACGGAGTTGTGTTGTTGATTTTTATGGTAGTTGGGAGGAGGTTTTGCCTCAAGCTGAATTCACTTTAATAATAGCTTTCAGTCCAATATTCATATGGCTCCTTACGAAGCTCTATACGATCGTAAGTTTCATACTCTGTTGTGTTGGACGAGTTAGGTGAAATGAAAATATTCATCAATTGGTTTAATAATATATTCATCAATTTCATTGATATCTTCATATATTGTCTTCAACAATCTTTGCACGTTGATCAACTATAATTTATTACAGGAATAGAAAAGTAGTGGGATGGTTGAATTATATATGTTCGTTAAAAGTTCAGATAACACATATAATTGTATCTAATAAAAGACAGATGCCCAATAAGCTCATCTATATGAGAGGGCAACAAACCCTAGACCCAAATAGGATGGTGTCACCACCCCTAGTGTTTCCAAAAGTAGGAAATTGTATTTTTTATTAAAATATTATTATTTAATTACCATTTGTTAAAAAAATCTTGTAATTTTTTTCTATAAATATGAACTATGGGATGAGCTAAAAATAGTTATTCATATTTTGAGCATCATTACTCTGTCACAAAATAGTGACAATTTATTTACAAAATAAATTTTGTTTTCTTGAAAGCTCCACTACTGCTTAGGGAGATAAGATCTGTAATCTGTCTGCTCCACTACTACTTAGGGAGATAAGACTTGATGCGATCTGCTCCACTACTGCTTAGGGAGATAAGATCTGTGGTTCTGTCTGCTCCACTACTACTTAGGGAGATAAGATCTGTAATCTTCAATCTATTCCCCTGCTGCCCAGGGAGATAGAACTACTGGCTTCAACGTACTCCACTGTAATATCAGGGAGGTAAAATCTACAATCTTCGATCTGCTCCACTACTGCTTAGGGAGATAAGATCTATAATCTTCAATCTATTCCTCTGCTGCCCAGGGAGATAGAACTACCGGCTTCAATGTACTCCACTGTAATCTCAGGGAGGTAAAATCCGCCATCTTCGACCTGCTCCACTACTGCTTAGGGAGATAAGATCTGTAATCTTCAATCTATTCCTCTGCTGCCTAGGGAGATAGAACTACCGGCTTCAATGTACTCCACTTTAATCTTAGGGAGGTAAAATCTGCCATCTTCGACCTACTCCACTACTGCTTAGGGAGATAAGATCTGTAATCTTCAATCTATTCCACTGCTGCCCAGGGAGATAGAACTATTGGATTCAATGTACTCCACTGTAATCTCAAGGAGGTAAAATCCGCCATCTTCGATCTGCTCCACTACTGCTTAGGGAGATAAGATCTGTAATCTTCAATCTATTCCTCTGCTGCCCAAGGAGATAGAACTACCGGCTTCAATGTACTCCACTGTAATCTCAGGGAGGTAAAATCCGCCATCTTCAACCTGCTCCACTACTACTTAGGGAGATAAGATCTGTAATCTTCAATTTATTCCACTGCTGCCCAGGGAGATAGAACTACCGGCTTCAATGTACTCCACTGTAATCTTAGGGAGGTAAAATCCGCCATCTTTGACCTGCTCCACTGCAACCGAGGAAGGCAAGGTTGGTATCTTTGATCTGCTTCGTTGTCAATGCAGGAAGGTAGGATTTGCTATCTTCACTGATCTGTTCTCTAGGGGACATGACCTGTATAATCTCTTTTATGAACCTAATTGCCTCTAGCGATTAGGATGACATGATTAGAATGAATCAAATGCTCTTAACTAGATGTGTATGAATGACATTTGAATGAATGCAAAATGTCATGAAAATGATTCCTTAATGCTTAGATTATCATCACGCCAAAGCTTATTGAGGTTTTATCACTGACGTGCTACAACGCCTTCTTGCTCGGCTGGCAATCGAAAGAAACACTTAATCTGATTGCCCCGTCGAAGTTCAATCCACTGGGACATAAAATTTGTTCCATCAATCTCCCACTATAACCCAAGGGTAGAAGATATGGCTTTTCTCAATCTTCTCCCATTGCAATTCAAGGATACAGAATGTAAAGCTCTTTGGTCCTTTACCCCATTCTAATGGTGTCATACCAAATGCTCATGCACAAAATGAGGGATTTCCTCTCCGAGGAAACCTCTTTCTATTGCCTAGTGGTTATTGCTTGCTTATTTATTGAAGCCTTATTACCGATACGATATCTTGTCATTTTGCTCAATCAATATTTTTGACAACAAAATCCAAAGAGAAAGTCTTAATTCAGACTCTTCCTTCTCAGTTTTCCATCCTTTAAATTTGGTGCGTTCTAAACAATAGTCCTGTTTCAGGTTTCTGTATTATTTAGAAACTTTTTAGGGTAATATGCAAAACTTCCCTTGTGAAAGTTTTATTAGTCCATTAATCATTATTCCAATGCAACATGCTTGCAAAAAGATCATAACAATGGATAAAAATAAAATTGATTTGGAAGCATAGCTCGAAATGAATAAATTATCAAGGTTAGTGAGAATAAAAGGGGAATTAATTGGGAACACGTATCTTGAAAAAGAATAAAGTATTCCAAGAATCAATCAAAAAAATCAATACAAATAGTATGAAGGTTAGGTGCCCCAGATATCGCAGCTTGAACTTCTCTGTACAAACTTTCTGAAGACCTTTCTAAGTTTGACATGTGTTTAGGAGATCTACAGGACTTTGTCGATGCCCCAAGATGTTGCCTACCCTTTCCTGTTGATTCAGGTATAGCAAGATCATCACATGCCCCGATCTAATTAAAAATTGAGCTTCTCTGATCACCTCATGCCCCAATTTGATCCAAAATTTGAGTCGCCCTTTTCGGGTTTTCAACTCAAGCCCCTTTGGTCTTAAGGCGCCCTTTGCAGGTTTTCACCTTGGCCTCTCCTTTTTCTTTTCTTTTTTTTTTAAATATTCTTTGATTGCATCAAAACTCATAGGATTAGGCATGTCCTTATTATCCTTTCTGATCAAGATTGATGTTTTTCCAGATAAGGCCATCCACACAAGGTCCTTTTCATCTCGGCATAAAGTTCTTTTTGTATGGGAATGATCTTCCTCAATACCAGGTCCCTCTTTATGGAATTCCCTAGGGCGAACTTTTCGTGAGCTCGCATCATTTACTTTTGGTGCATTTGACCATGATGGATAACTTTGAACATTCCTCTTCAATCAGGATTGGATCCAAAAACTCAAAGAGAAGGAAATCTCGACCTCAATAGGTGAAACCGCGATAAGCCCAAAAAGAGGGCATTGCCCCGGTAGAGTTTTTTTTTGCCATCATCCTTTTTTGGTGATATGGTATTAATCTTGAACAGACTGCAAACTTCTGATATCGTGCTCTTGTTCAAATTTAGTGCATTGTCAGATATAATCCTTTCCGGCTTTTCATGCTGACGTGATTTTTCCAAAAATTTGCTGTCGACTTTGTGACATTGGCATATGAAGCAACTTCTTCCTGTGAAGATAAACTGACGACCGCCAGACTCTTTTGGCGAGATCGACCCAACAACCTTCATGCCCCACATAGGGAGAAGTCGTGGATTTCATTAATTCTTTGTAGGGTAGGATCTGTTTTCCATATTGTTCTACCATCCTCAATAAGTCCGAAAATAGGCTACAATCCATGTCATCTTCGAAGTCATGAGATCCCTCTAGACACATGTCTCGCTCAAAAGGAGATTCTGAGTCTGTAGCAGCGTCACTCATGTCATTGATATCTGGGAACCTATTGTAGGTACAAGAGAATATACAAAGAATGTATGAATTTAAGAATAATTATCTGCACAGTATGATTATGAATGAATGAATGATTTGGAAGAAAGAATGGAAGATTAAAAATAATTATTCATAAAGAATGAAAGAATGTTGGCTCAAAAATGATCGCAAATATGCATTTCATTAAAATAACGACGTTCAAACATGAGCCTATTTCACAAAAGAGTTCTTATTGCTTCAGGCTAAAAGCAACAAGTTTGTTCTGAATATTACTCTAAGTAGGCTCTAAATACTACAGAGACTTTTTTACAGTCTGATTTATTTAGAGCACTTCCAAATTTATAAGGGCAGACATCTAACAAGGTCCCTTCTTCAGTTGTGTCTTCATGCATGTCATTGATGTGAACACTTCCCAACATCTCTTCATACATCGAATTCACCTTATTGTCAATCATGATTGGGTAGCAGATTTTCTGTAGTAGATGAGTCACCCAACTTGACAATACCCATGTTGATGAGTTTTTCAACTAGTTTTTTTAAGGTGATGCAATTCTCTATTGAGTGCCCTGTAATTCCTACATGGTAGTCACATTGTGCGTTCGCATCATACCACTTTGGATACGGAGGTTGTGGGGGCTTTAAGTAGGAAGGGGAAACAACATGCGCATCGAATAAATTTTGATACAGCTCTTTATATGACATCGGAATTGGTGTGAACTGGAGCTTTTCAGTACCTGGTTTCACTCCAGGTTCTTGTCTCAATGAGCTTGTTGGTTAGCGACCATTTTTCTTGGCTGATTCACCGTAATTGGTTTTGAATAACCCTTGCTATATGTACTCATGTTGTTCACCTCATTGTCTTTGTGCTTTGGGGTTGATCTCTTGATGCCTTCTCCCGCATCTATCTTCCCACTTCTTATTGCATTTTCAATCATTTCACCAGACATCACTACATCTGAGAAGCTCATGGTAGCACTTCCTAACATGTGGTTAATGAACGGTGCTTTCAGAGTGTTGATGAAAAGCATCGTGGTTTCTTTCTCCAAAAGAAGTGGCTGAACCTATGTCGCGATCTCTCTCCATCTTTGGGCATATTGTCTGAAGCTCTCACTTGGCTTCTTTTCCATGTTCTGCAATGTGATTCGATCAAGTGCTATATCCATCACATGGCTGTACTGCTTCATAAAAGCCTGCGCCAAATCCTTCCATGAGTGGATGTTAGCCCGGCTCAATTGGTTGTACCATCTTGCCACTGACCCGATCAAACTGTCTTGGAAGTAATAAATCAACAGTTGATCATTATTGATGTATCCCGTCATCCTTCGATAGAACATAGTGATATGAGCTTCAGGACAACTTGTCCCGTTATACTTTTCAAACTCCGGCATTTTGAATTTGGGAGGGAGTACTAGATCAGGTACCAAACTTAAGTCCTTGGAGTCGATTCTGCAATGACAGTCAGTGTTCTCCATGGCCCTAAATTTTTCCTCTAGCCATCTACATCGATCCTCAAGTTGTTTTGGCAGGTCCATTCTTGCCTTTTCTATTTCCGCCATATCATCGAGATCAGGGACCACCGAATTGGTGGGGTTGTCCCCGGGATTAGGACCTGAGCTCGTTTGAAAGTGCATTGCTATTGAGGCGCCAGCCTGATATTGAGGTCTGATATTGACGGGTATTCTTTGCAGGCACACATCTGGTTGTGCCTGGGTACTAATCGGGGTGAAACCCAGAGGATAAACAGGGTCCTCATGATCGACTCCAGAATCACCTACGGGGCTTTTTCCTTTATCTTTCCCCCCAGCCAATAACTGCTTCAATTGGTTCATCATAGTGTTCTGGGATTCTAGCATGTCTTGCTGGATTTTATCCAGTCGTTCCTGCATTTGATCTTGCATCTCCTTTTGCAATTGTTCCAGTCTTTCTAATCTCTGATCCATTGCTTTTGTTTTGCGACGGGTACCGTAGTGATATCTAGTTGGCAGATTTTTGTTGGTTTCCAGGGTAACTGTCATAATTTTAATTAATTAGGGTCATTTTGTAAAAATCTAATGCATATGATGCAATGTAATGCAAATGCATGAAATGAATGCAAAAAGAGACGTTGATTCTTGGTTCAATTCTATTAGAACAACTTTACTAGAAAACAAATCTCTTTACATAAAGCGGATATATATACGGTTTTGCCCTCATAGGCGGAGTCAATCGATCCTTTTCTTCATTCGAGCGTTAAGATAAGTCTCACGAACTCTTCAAAAGGGACGTCTCTTCTATCTCCTTTTTACTTGATCCGGGCCGTGACTCGTTGCTCACTCAACCTCCTGATGCTCGTTGGCTTCTCTTTTAAGAAAGTTCAGCGGCTCTCGAATAATCCTTGTCACCTTGAATTCTCGGGCAACGGAGCAATGTTGTGTAGTCCTCCATTAAACTATCATCCTTCTCTTATCACGTTTTCTTGGACCATATTCGGACAACTTATTATCCACTTTATCAAGAAACCCATTTCCTTATGACAAGCTCTCTATTTAACAACCGAACTGAATCAACACCTCTTTTTATGATGAAAATGCAATACAATCATAACAAAAAAGAAAACAGGTTAGTACAAAGCAAAAGCAAACAAGAATAAATAGAACACCTATTCGGGTGACCACTAGGGGTTTGAAGTGGTTCTACCTAGGGTGGCTCTTAAGGTCTTCTACATGTGGTTTAGTTCTAAAGCAAGGGTACCCGAACCAGCAGATTCCTCGATCCTCACCCATTATAGGCTCATACGGACTGAGTTCGGTTCAGGGAAATACATTTCCCTATGGCTGCACAGAGATGAAAATCTCACGAAGACATAGGTACGGATGTATCCCGAAAGCGATCCACTATCCTGCACGGAGGTGAAAACCTCACGAAGGACTAGTTTCTCACTCCCACTTAAAAGTGTGACCAATGCTCATGCAATGCAATGAGCAGAGATATAAGAATAAAATACAGAACATGATGAAAAAATAACTCAAAACACAGGAAAGGCAATGAGAGAATCGTAAATTTAAATCGAATTTTCAAATTTCGACAAAAAGACAAGAAATAATCAACACATGGCTTGACTCTCTTATTTTGCATCCCAGCGGAGTCGCCAAGCTGTTGACACCATTTTTTGATAAAACGGGGTCGACTTGGATTTTGAAAAATGAAAAACGAATGTGGGAGTCGCCACCAATCTTTTTTGATAAGGTGTGATCGGATCACCTTGAAAAGTGGTTGTTTTTAATAAACGATTTGATTTTATTAAAAAAATGATTTTAGTCCACGAAATTCAGAAAAATGGGTTCGGGAGTCGGTTACGTACGAGGAAGGATTAGCACCCTCGTAACGCCCAAAATTGGTACCTAGTTGATTAATTAGTGTCTTTGTGTCGAAAATTAAAAAACTCGAAAAGAATTTAAAAGTACGATCCCTCTTTACATTGTGTTATTTTTAAAATCACTCGAATAAATCCAAATGGAAAATGCCTCCTTATCTCGAAGTAACAAGATGTCACATCCAGTAAGTTAGGACACAACACCTCGTATTTTGAGAGTAAGCTTGCCTTTTATTTTTATTTAAACCCCATTCGTTTTAATTTTAAAAGGATATTCGGTTATTTAGGTTCAATACGAGAAAAATTGAAACCCAGTAAGTTAGGGCACGATTTTCTCGAATTTTCTAAATACGGAACATTGCCTTTTTTTAGAAATTTTTATTTTTGAATTTTGAGTACGAATTAATGGAATATTAAAAAAAACCAAATGCGTGCAATTTTGATTATATTTGAGAAGAAATTGTTTAAAACGGAAAGGATGCCTTACACGACCTATAATAAATATACAACATACATTTAAAATCCATAACATAACATACATTATAAAATATACACATAACATTGACACACATAAATTGAGATGCATGAATAATAAAGTAAGAAACAATAAAATAACATTAATAAAATAACAAAACAAATACAATTCTAATAGATATAGATTCGAAAACATTTGAAGATGAAAAAATAAATAATAAGTAAATAAAATAAAAAATAATTAATGGAATGAAATTGCAATAATAATGGCAAGAATTAAAAAAAACAAAATTAATGTTTAAAATAGTGAATAAATAGATAAAATAAAGCCTAATGTAAGTTTGATCGAAATTAAGTAAAAAATAACAATTAAATGAAATCTTAAATAAAACTATTTTTATAAATAAATAAATAAATAAACAAATAAATGAAAAAAATAATTAAACTGGCTAGGGACTGATTCGAAAACGGACACAAAATCTGGGGCTCGAATCGTAAATAAATAAAAGAGGATTGCTAGGGGACTGAATTGTAATGCGCTTCAGAAGATAGGGACTGACTGGGAAATATTTCCATAACATCTGAACGGCACCGTTTCAGGGGACATCTGCGCATGGTCTATGGACCAAATTGAAGCAGAGGCAAAGTTTGCAGTCCAAATCAGAATATAGCAAAAGATCATATCGAGGTAAACCGCAAAGGGCAAGGGACCTATTGCGCAAATATCCCCTTAAGGGAAAACGCGCGGATCCTCAGCACCCGTTGGGTCAGGTTTTCGGGTCAGATCTGAAACGGCACCGTTTTGGCCACTGATACTAAGGCCCAAAACGACACCGTATTGTAGCTTATATAAATAACAAAAAATAAAAAAAAATCATTTCTTTCAGTTTTTAAAAAAAAACAGAGAGAGTGAGGTCTCTCTCTCTCGGTCTCTCCCAAATCCAGCCGTTGGGCTTCCGAGCCTTCGCCGCACCGCCTCCATGGCCGGTGGCCGGAGTCACGCGATGGTTTTTTAAAACCCTAGCCTTCAGCACACCTAAAGGAGGCGCCCTTTTAAACCAAAAGGCCACAAAAAAAAGGGTCCCGAATCTTCCACCGAGTCCAGATCCGACGCCGACCAGAGACCACCGACGGCACAAACAGATTCAGGTAAAACCCTCCCTTATACCCTTTTATTTATTAATAGTTTTCTTAAAAACGATTTCAAAAAATAAAAATAAATAAATAAGTAAATAAATCGACAAAGAAAAAAACGAAGAATAAAAACAGCAACCTTTTTTATTGATTTCTGATGTTTTTGTAAAATTTTCGAAGAAGAAATACAAGAAATCGTTCGGGCCTTTATAGCCGAATACAAAAATCTTTCTGTTCTATTCTCTGTTGTTTTTTTCTATTCATTTGTCTTTTTCTTTTTTTGTTTTCTTTTTAGTTTGTGTGTCTTCTTCTCCTTGCAGGTGCTAGTAGAGGTGTCAGACGCGCGTGGATGGGGCACTGGCGTGCGGTGGCGCGAAGGGAGTCGAAGCGGGGCACAGGGGCTAGGGGCAGGCATGCGGCGCCTAGGGTCCAAGGTTTCTTTTTTTTGCTGAAATTGTTTAGGCTGTGGGCCTATTAATTGGGCTTAGGGTTTGTAATTTTTGGGCCCATTTGTGATTGGGTTATTATTTTTATTTTTTACTGGGCCAGCAAATTTGGGCTTCTACAGTGATAAATTGAATGAATTGTATATGAATTGAAATGAACTATTGGAATAAGATGTGAAAAATTCAATGGAATTGAGATAGTGAAAAAGTGAAATTATGAAAGAATACATTTTACAACAAAACAGTTTAGACAGCAACAGTTGTGTGACTTTGAAAAATCACCAAAAATGGTGAAAATTTAATTAGTGAGTGAATAAGATATGAAATGAAATATTAATGAGTATATTTTTACATAAAAGAAACAGAGCAAGCAAAAGAGTTATATATTTTGAGATTTTTGAATTTTAGTGAGGCAGGGTCGGATTGATTTCGGAATCCCTTGTTCTAATTTTGAAAAATAATTAAAAATTGTAAAAAAATTTATGAGTTATGAGTCAATTTTAAAGGAAATTTTCAAAGGAAACAAATAGAAATATCATCTGAATTTTGTACAATGAGATAATTCATTTTTAGTTAAGAGAGGTCAGAGATGTTGAGCAGTGAAATAGGGGTGACTTTAAAGAATAAACTGTACTAATTGGCCAAGTCAAAAATTCTAAAAATTTTATGATAAGAATACATGTGAGTCTAGTTTTGGAGAAAATTAACGGATCTTAATTTGGAGCTCTGTAGCTCCGGATAAAAATGATTTAGTGACTCTGACTCAAATAGATAGCTTTGAATTTAAATATAAGTGAATAGTAAAATTATGTATAATGCTATTTGAGCATGTTATATACATAAAGGATGTGGCATGGAGTGGAGTAGGAGGACAATAAAGTATATGAATGAATTGTGAATAATTGGTTATATGCCTGATTATAATCAATAAACATTGAAATAGGAGTGATGTTTATTTGGTGCATTACTGGTCATGGTAAGCTCATGAGAGAAAATAAAGTTTCATAGCATATGTGTGTGGTATATTTGGCATGAAGTGATGTCATGAGTGACTCATGAATTAACTCATCTTGGTAAGTTGATGCATAATTATAGTATTCAAATACATACATATTTGTAATATTTTGCTATGTGATTCAGAAAAAAAAGGGTAATAAATAGCATAATGAAAATTAAGCCATGGTGCTAGTTTATGTTAAAGGAGTGTTTTATGGCATATCTTAAGTAATAGAATGTTATAAATTTTGAGGTTAATTTGCTAGTCAAATAAATGACAAATGAATTGACTGTGTATTTGTAATTTTGACATATGCTTGGTATATGAAACGTAATAATATATGCTTAAATAAACTTTAAGTATTCGAATGACATGGATTTGATGGTGATAAGAATCGACTATTGAATTCATGCAGCACAGGTGATGTATTATTGTTGTGTGATGGATTGGTTCGAGAAATTGATTAGGTAAATGGTAAGTGGAAGCATTTATGGATTTAGAAGAAAATTTGGAATGAACATGAAATTTAGCTCAATTAAATGATTTCATCGATTAAACATTGTGTATACCAGAATGTGTTAGTGAATTACATATTTGTAAATTAACATTCGAAGTTCGGTAAGTGATATATGAAATTAACATGAAAAGATTTATGATTTTTATTAATATTGATTCTGACATAAAGTGGATTCTTCAATATTGGATTGATTTAACGAATATATTGAGCATATGAATGGGTATGTATTGGGCCTCGTATACCCTAATTAGCGACTCGAAGATAATAATTTGAAAGTTTTTAATTTGGATGAAATTTTATAACTCGGTTTAATATGTCTATAAGTGTATTTATTCTGGTAATGCCTCGCACCCTATTCCAGCGTTGAATACGGGTAAGAGGTGTTACAATGTGACATCACCAGATTCGACCCTAATGTTTAGGCCGGGTTTGGGGTGTTACATCAACTTTAGGATGAAAACATACCTTTTGATTCTGGTCTGCCAGCGATTCTGTTAGGAAAGGAATCTCCTGTAGGACATCTTCTTTTAAACCTTGCAAGTACTGTGAATAGAGGAGTCAGAGTAAAGAACTGCTCTTGAATTTATGGACAAGACTATGTATCGTGCTTTGAATTGTTGTGAGGTTTCGTAATGTTTCTTCAATAGGTCTCAAGAAAGTAATTTCTTATTATCAACATGCATTTGGGTCTTTGACCAACCATCGTAATGTTTCTTCATGATCATATATTGTCTATCTGGTCTATGGTATATGCAGCAATTCATCATGTGCATCTTTTAGGCTATTAGTAAAAGATGTTGTTAGATTAAGCTGTGTTGTGGATCCTGTGAGTTGTACATGTCGCTTTTGTTGAAGAGCCAAACCTTTTTCATTTTCTGTGCTATCATATTGCCATCTATTCACATACAAGCCTTCTATATTCTTCTTATTTCAGGGGCTATAGATTGAAGCAATTAATTGAACCTAATTTTAAAGCACAAGTTACAAACATAACTGGAGGCATGTCGTGCAATCCTGGTAGCCAAAGCCAAAATTTGGTATTAACTTGGTGTATTTGATCTTAAATTGGATTTATAAATTGAATGTGTTGTTTATTAATTGGAATGATTTGAAGAGATGTAATTTTGTTTTACATATTTAGTTCTTAGCTATCTGTTATCCAGCTGAATCAACCTTGTTTAGACTTAAGCAAGCAGTAACCATGCGGAGAAGATTTACGTGGCGTATTGTACTATTTCTAGATAATTTGGCACCTTTTTTTGCCTGTTAGTCTCTCTTGTGGTACCCTATTCTATTGAATAGCCTTATTTTTATACACATCTGTCTTGTTGAAGTTACTCTTTGTTGCAATGTACTGCCTATAGAGTTTAGATTCCCTTAAATCCAATGGAAATTGCTGGTGCTGGAGCATAGTGTTAGATTTAGGGTTTAGTCTTATTGTCTCAGCTCAGTTTCACTAGAAATTAGGTGTAAATTTGGGCTTGGATCAATCGATGGGCAGCTTTAGCATGTTAGTTTCACTTCAGTAAGATCTAGTGACAAATATATCATGTGTAATAGGTAAATAGCCATGAAAACACACATGTCTCATAAGATTTCTTCATGTTAGCTAAAACGTTTATGATTGGACAGGCATTACCCAAATTTGTATAGAAAGATATTCATAAAATCGGTCTTGTGTTGAATGTATTTCAGGAAATTTTGACAATCATTCTTATAAATCATTCTTATAAACAAGTATAACTGGTTTTGTTTCTTCATTTGGCTATTCTCCATGTAGTTAGGTCCTCATTCAGCATGGCTAAATGAGATTGGCTAGGCTCTGTGAATGACATGATAGTCTAGTTTTTTCCCTTTTTTTTTTTGGCAAGAGATGATAGTATAATCAATGTTCTAAAATTTGAGTATTTCTAATGTACTCAGGTTACCCCACAGCATCATTTTTACTCATTTTTTAATTGCATGGCGGTCCAATTCTAGCTAAATATTTACACCCAAAGAAAGAAAGTTTAAATTTAAGTTTTAAAGATGAGCTAAATGAAATTTTAGAGAAATACAGTTTTGGCACCATACCAAGTGTCTGATGGAGGAATATAATCCAAGAAAGTGGCATGCTTTATATTTGAAGGTCGTAATTTGAGAAGTTCTTTCTCATTTCTTGAACCCTATTTAGCCTACCATTTTCTTGGGCATGGCCAAAGTATCTGTTTGAGGCTCCACTAAGGAAGTGAAATGTGAAGGGGTATTGCTGAAGGCAGTAATGCATGATTTGCCTATTATGATCTAATATATGGTATTACTGAGTGAAGCATGTTGGTGAGTTTAATAGCCTTTAAGACATGCTACAAGTTCTCTTGAACATTTATCTCTTTCTGTGGTAAGCTTGAGCCTTATTTCTAGTGGTTTGTCTGTCACTGGTTTTCTCTCCTCCTGCCAGTGGTTATTGGTTGCTCTTACTATTTCCGAAAGTAAACCTCTCATAGAGTTTCCTTTCTTATGCTTCATGTGCTGCCAAATGTGTGAGTGTTGGATAGTTTTACAAAGCATTTTATGATGCCTGAAATTGTAATACTGGACTTGTGCATCACAATTAACAACAGATCTTCAACTTCATTTTTTTTCAATTTTACCTTATTTTTTTCAATTGTAATACTGGACTTGTGCATCACAATCCATGGAACTTTTCTATTCTACAGATAGAGCCAATCCCAAGTGGAAATCTGCCTCCTGGTTTTGATCCTGTTGAAGGTTGCAAGCTTATCAGAAAGGAAAAGGTATTATTTTCAAGATTTTCCCTCTTCTTTTTTTTCCTTTTATGAAGCCGTGAGGGTGCACTATAATGAATATTTTATATGGAGCTTTAATTCTCTGCCTCTGGAAGGTACCTTTTTTTGAAGCAATGTAGGAATGGGATAGCAATGTAGGGTGTTGGATTTATTTTTTCTTAATCAATTTATATATATATGATTTTGAATTTGGTTTTATTTAAAATATTTATTTTGATTTTAATTTTAAATTGATTTCTTCGATTTTACCTTAGTTTAATACAGTTGGAGTTTTTTATTTATTATTGAAAAGAATTAAAATTAAAACCACATAGATAAACTAACCAATTTTCCTAAAAACAATTTACTTTTACCTCGACTTTATTAATGGACTCTGTCATCAAAATGACAAAACACTATCAGAAGTCCATTCATTTCCTTTCGTTAAAGTAAAACTTTTTATTTATGCTTCATACCTATAAAATTATAGTAGATTGAAACCCATTAAATTCGAGATTTTTTTATCACCCCTAATTGCGTCAATTTATCGTACATTTTATATATATATTGAGAGAAATTTATGCTTAAAACCTAAAATATGGAACCAACTAAGTTTTAATAAATTCCCTATTTTCTTTTTGAAAAAGAATTAGTTAAAATGATTGTAATTGATTAAAACCTAATACTCCTAAATGAATTAGTTATTAGAGAAAGGGAATGAATGTGGCACTTTTAATCAACAATTTTTTTCTTTTTAATTATTTTAAAAAATATATTAGTATTAATTAAATAAAGCTCCATATAAAAAAAACTCCAGAAAAACAGATATCCTTTCATCAAGCTGTAATGAAAAAAGAATTGAATTTCAAGATTTTCCCTCTTCTTTTTTTCCCTTTATCAAGCTGTAATGAAACATATATCCATATAAAGAAATGAATTTTAAGTTGCAAAGATAATTTTAATTTCTTTTTTTTGCTTCGTAAAGATTCTAAATTTGTATTGTTCATTTTTCTTTTATAGTGTGTTATTGCCTCCTATTGAAGCTACTTGTTTGATTGCTTCCTCCACCCACAGTTGAGCGTCTTCTTTTCACACAATCACTGTAAGTTCTTTGGCAATTAAATTATTTTATTTTATTTTACTGTTATTAAAATTATGATTGGAGCAAATGTGACCCTTTTACTACGATTTGACAATATGGAACACATTAATATCTTGCAGTAATGGCTCGTCTGCCTTTAATTGCACAAAGTGTGAGGCGTAAAAGAATTGGTATTGCATTGACAATATGGTTGCAAATCTGTAGAATTGCGAGTTGGTTATTACTTACATTGGGTGCCAGCCATAGCCTACATACTTATAGACCAAGGATTAGGTCCTATATTTTAGTTTTTTATGCAAAACAGGATTATGTGAAAAGGCTTATATATGCTAGTGACGAGACCTGTATTGAACAAGTTAGGATGAATAGATTTGCCTTTTTTAAACTATGTGAGATGTTACAAACGTTAGGGGGATTGAAGTCGTCAAGGAACATGCTTGTTGATGAGCAAGTGGCAATGTTTTTACATATCATTTCCCATCATCTTAAAAATTGAGTTATCAAGCATCACTTCAATAGATCCGGGGAAACTGTTACCAGATCATTTCATAGTGTTTTAAATGATGTCAAACGCTTACAAGATGTGTTATTTAAAAAGGCAGAGCCAATTACAGCTAATTCTTCAGACATAAGGTGGAAATGGTTTAAGGTGTTGGACTGAGTTTTATATATAGCTTGTACATAATTTAGTTGATTTAGATTTAAATTTAGTATCCTAACTCAAGGTTTTATAACATGTGATATAGAATTGCTTAGGTGCTCTTGATGGAACCCACATCAAGATTAGGGTTCCAACAGTTGATAAACCTAGATATCGAACACGAAAAGGTGACATAGCAACAAATATGCTAGGTGTTTGTACACCTGATATGCAATTTGTTTATGTTCTTCCTGGTTGGGAAGTTCTGTTGCTGATGGACGGGTTCTTCGAGATGCCATTAGTAGGAGACATGGACTAAAAGTTCCTCATGGTAAAGTGGATAGTTAGAGGACTTTGAATTATTCATTAAGATCAAACTTTTTTGGGGAATTAATCATTTTAAAAAAAAATTATAGGTTGTTATTATCTAGTTGATGCTGGACACACAAATTGTGAGGGATTTCTTGCACCTTTTAGAGGACAATGATATCATTTGAATGAGTGGCGTTAGGGTTATCAGCCAAGTACTCCACAAGAATTTTTTAATATTAAACATGCCTCAGCACGTAATGTTATTGAAAGATGCTTTGGGTTATTAAAACTTAGATGGGGAATACTTAGGAGTCCATCATTCTATCCTGTAAGGGTGCACAATAGAATCATTATTGCATGTTGTTTGCTCCTTAATTTTATTCGAACCCATATGAGTATTGATCCTATTGAAGCGGAGGTGGGAGAAGGATTACCTAGTAATGTGGTAGATGACGATGAACCGAATATCGTAAATATTCATCCATCGGATGCTTGGGCTACTTGGAGGATGGAACTAGCCAACCAAATGTTCGATGAATGGCAAGCATCTAGAAATTAGTTAGGTTTAGGGACAAAATGAGTTTGAGTTAATTTGTTTATGTTATTTTATGTATCTAGTTTGTGAAACTTTGGTGGTGTTTGAATTGTTTTTTGTATTGTACTAAACTTGTTGAATTATAATTTAATTTCTTTTCATTCATCATGTGTTATACTTTTATACAGTGTTGAGCTTTTGATTCATGATATTGAACTTAATTTTAATTTTATAAAGTGTTCACCTTTTGATTCATGATATTAAACTTAATTTTAATTTGTTTTTTTTCTTAAGATAATTATGTTAGGTGTTTCAGAATCAAATGTTTCTTCCCAAGCCTCTCGAGGAACCAAAAGGAAATGGGTTCCAGAAGAAGATGCAGCTTTGGTTTCCTGTATGGTGGACTTGCACAATGTTGGAACCTTTAATACTGATACGGGGTTCAAAGCCGGTTATTTAAACGAGTTGGAAAAAATGTTAGAAAATGCTTTACCCAATGCAATGTTGAAGGCTAGACCTAATATTGAATCGAGGATTAGGTTACTAAAAAGGGATTGGTCAATCGTGTATGACATGCTCAATGGCCAAAACAATAGCGGTTTTGGTTGGGATGAGCATAGGCAGCTTGTTGTTGCTGAAGACGCGGTTTGGAACTCTTATTTAAATGTAAGAATTATTTCAATTCTTTATTATCTTATTTTTACCAAACTTATAACTAATATGATTTCCTCATTTTTATAGAGTCATAAAGAAGCCAGTCAATTTAGACATCGTAGTTTCCCTTACTACGACCAACTTATTGCCATATACGTAAGAGATCGAGCAACTGGGAAAGATGCTCAAACAGCCGCTGATGTTATTGAAGAAATAAACGTTCAGGATGTACCTACTACAGATATTAATGAAGAAAGAAACAAATTTTATGACTGCGAAGCTGATGTCTCTTTGGATGACATGGATGTTTCTGCTACGGAACCACAACCAGATAGAAACCAAGGGGGTTCCACATCTTCAAAGAAGAAAAAAAAGAATCCTGATGCAAGTGATCATTTTTCTTCTTCATTTCATGATGCTGCCACTTTATTGGCGGAAAACATGCGGGCCATTGGCGAACAAATCAGTAGGAGTATTGCCTCTGATGTGGTAGTTCAACAAAAGTCAGAAGAATTCCAAATCATCCAAGAAAAACCAACAAATTTATATCCAACCTTGTGTGAAATAGAAGGTTTAACTGTGGATGAGCGCTATCGAGCATTAAGAAAATTCCAGATCATCCAGCTCAAATGCTCGTTTTCTTTAGTTTACCTTCTGATGTGCGGTTAGAATGGGTCAGAAGATTTCTTGCTGACCATTAAAAATCATGGTTCTGTTGATGATATTTTCGTAACTTTTTCTGTTTGTAATATTTGGGATGGTATGTCATTACAATGTTCTAACTTTTTGATGTTGTAAAACTGTATAACATATGGATTATGACATAGAATTTCATGAATTTCATGTAACCTTTTGTTAATATATGAATATTATGTTTATGCAAAATATACTTCTCAAGTTATTTATTACTGCTAATATTTTTTTTATTGTAGAATAATTAAATTATTTGTTTCACTAATGATATTTTAGCACTTTAAAATATGTATTGCAGTTTAAAAATAATAAAGTAGATTATACATTATTTTTATAGTATTATATATTATGATTTTAGTTAATTTATATAAGAATATTTAATATTAAGAATTTTATTAAATTATATATTTTTATTAAATTATATTTAATAAAAACCATGTTAAATTATAATTTATAGCATTATATATTATGATTTTAGTAAATTCATATAAGAATATTTAATATTAAGAATTTTATTAAATTATCTATTTTTATTAAATTATATTTAATAATAATTATGTTAAATTATATTTTATAGCATTATATATTATGATTTTAGTAAATTCATATAAGAATACTTAATATTAAGAATTTTATTAAATTATATATTTTTATTAAATTATATTTAATAATAATTATGTTAAATTATAATTTATAGCATTATATATTATGATTTTAGTAAATTCATATAAGAATATTTAATATTAAGAATTTTATTAAATTATTTTTTATTAAATTATATTTAATAATAACTATGTTAAATTATATTTTATAGTATTATATATTATGATTTTAGTAAATTCATATAAGAATATTTAATATTAAGAATTTTATAAAATTATATATTTTTATTAAATTATATTTAATAATAATTATGTTAAATTATAATTTATAGCATTATATATTATGATTTTAGTAAATTCATATAAGAATATTTAATATTAAGAATTTTATTAAATTATATATTTTATTAAAGTATATTTAATAATAATTATGTTAAATTATAATTTATAGCATTATATATTATGATTTTAGTAAATTCATATAACAATATTTAATATTAAGAATTTTATTAAATTATATGTTTTTATTAAATTATATTTAATAATAATTATGTTAAATTATATTTTATAGTATTATATATTATGATTTTATTAAATTCATATAAGAATATTTAATATTAAGAATTTTATAAAATTATATATTTTTATTAAATTATATTTAATAATAATTATGTTAAATTATAATTTATAGCCTTATATATTATGATTTTAGTAAATTCATATAACAGTATTTAATATTAAGAATTTTATAAAATTATATATTTTTATTAAATTATATTTAATAATAATTATGTTAAATTATATTTTATAGTATTATATATTCTGATTTTAGTAAGTTCATATAAGAATATTTAATATTAAGAATTTTATTAAATTATATATTTTTATTAAATTATTTCATAATAATTATGTTAAAATATGATTAAATTATTTATTATTTATATTAATAATCTTATTAAAATTTAATAACAATAACAATAATCATCTACCTAAAAAAATGCTGCTAAGGGTATTCTAGTCATTTTGGTTTTTTTCTTATGCTATTACAACATTATTCCATTCAACCAAACACAAGAATACTATTGCAGTTCTATTCCATTCCATTCAACCAAACAATTGAATTCCCTATTACGCCTCTATTCTATTACAGCTCTATTCCATTACAGCGAACTAAACGTGCTGTTAGTTTAAAAACATGAATTGGTTTCGAAAGCTACTTGTTTAGCATTACTTTTGATTTGAAATCATGATTTGAATTGAAAAACACTTTTCAATCTTGATGGTAAATGAAGTTTAGATGCGCATCATATAAGGAATGCTTTACATTATAAAAATTGAGATAACAATTTATATAATAAATAAAGTAGATAGGAATGAAAATTAAAATTTGACTATTATTATATATCTAAAAAAAGTAAAAGTATCAAAAATTAAATTTAACCATTGTCAAGAGAAAAAATACCCTCATAAGAAAGGCATTAGGGCCTTAGGTTTTTTTAGGGCCTTAGTTTATAGATTCTCATGATACAGTTTCATGGTTGCTTTTTATCCTACTATATTGTTTAAAAAATTTCCTTTTGAAGTTCTTTAATTTATATTTTCTAGTTGCTTTAAAATTAGATGTACATCATAACTTTATTTCGGAATTGTAAATACGATATTAAATTTGAACCAATTATTTTAAAAAAAAACTGAACTACTCACATAACTATAATACAGTAAATTTGCACTTCCATAGTATTGCTTGAATCAATTTGAAACTGACAAAAAAGTGGAAGCGTATATGAGGCAAAAACGCTACCACTTTCATGACAAGGACATTGTAGTTTTTGCCTCCATTTATTTTAGATCATATGAAATGAAGTTCGACCAACTAACAAAACTACACATTTATATATACTTGAGCCAAGATCTGATACCACAGTTTGAGGTAATAAGAGAGGATTGTGAGAATTTTTTGAAGGAGATAATCGATGAGCATCAACAAAATAAACATAAAGAGCAAAAAAAAAAACATCGTGATTTCGTTGATGTGATGCTTTCACATTTGGATCAACCTATGAATCCAAATGATGAATCACAACTATACATCATTGATCGAACAAATATCAAAGCTATAATACTCAACATGATTACAGGTGCACTTGACACATCGACAGTGGCGATTGAGTGGGCATTTTCTGAAATTTTAAAGCACCCACAAGTCAAAACACATCTCCAAAAAGAGTTAGAAGGTGTTGTTGGGATGGCTAGAATGGTTGAAGAGGCAGATTTACCAAAATTAACCTACTTAGATATGGTTTTGAAAGAAAGCTTAAGGTTCATCCAGTGGCACCACTCCTAATACCTCACGAATCACTGGAGGATATTACGATAAACGAATATCATATTACGAAGAAATCTCGCATCCTGATAAATACATGGGCAATTGGTTGAGATTCGAATGTGTGGTCTGATAATGCCAACGAATTTTTTCCTGAAAGATTTGTCAATAGCAACATAGACATTCGAGGACATAATTTTCAACTCATCCCATTTGGATCAGGTTGTAGAGGATGTCCGAGAATGAAAATGGGGTTAACGAATGTTCGCCTTGTTCTGGCTCAGTTGGTGCACTGCTTTGAATGGGAGTTACCTGATGGCATGTTGCCTAGTGACTTGAGCATGAGTGAGAAGTTTGGCCTTACGGCCCCAAGGGCCAAACACTTGCTTGCTATGCCAGTATATCGTCTACAAGACTAATAAAGTGCATAATAATGGGGACAACATGGCATCAAGCTATCTTAAAGAATGTACTCTTTTTATTTATGTTTTATAATCTCAAAATTACTTTTTTTCCTCGATCAATCTGTTTATTAATAATAAAAGAGGATTCATGATGGTTGTTAGAATTCAATAAAACATAAAATTTTACTAAAAATATAAAATTTTGTAGATATAATGAGCACGATGCAGGGTGTACCCAATAATATTGATAAAAATTATATTCCTTCAATAAAATAAAGTAAACCAAAATTCAAAAGAGGTGTTTTGAAACTAAAAATTAAAATTAAAGTTCAAATGGCAAAAAAATTAAACATGAATAAAATATAATAAATCAACACGATGAGAGTCTAATCAAATACAAAATCTCAGTAATGATTGGTTTTATCATTGATGCAAACATATATCTCAATACTCTTTAATAAATTGATTATAATTTAATGAAGCATCTAGCAACTAAACTCTTATTACCTTCAGATAATCAAGATTAAACATGTTAATTATATACTTATTAACAAACAACCTTAAAAAGAATTATCTAGGATTAAATTTATCAATAACATTAAAAATTAGAGAGACATGATCCTATCAAACAAACACACACAAACTGATAGAAGGGTTGCGCGCAGGCCAAGATCGAGTTGTCAAGTCATGGGAAACTCCTACGAAAATTCTAAACGCTTGGATCTGAAATGAAACAGAAAATTAAGCTTAGAATCAATTAGATCTGGAGCGAAAATACCCAAAACAATAAAAGATCAGCCAAGAATTAAAAACACTTATAGATAGCCAATCTTGGAAACCAAGAACGCGGAATTAAGCCCCAAGAAGAACTTTCGAGCTGCCGAATCTACCAAGCAACACAAAACAGCAGACAAACTAAAAATCAGATCGCGAAATCAATTGGAATTAGATCTAGGGATTTGGACGGCAAGAAAAGAGGGATTTTGTGAATCAAAATGTTTCTTGTTGCCCAAGGATGATGCCGAATCAGATCTTGAAGTTTGGAATGGCTGAAACGCAACAAGAACAATTAATCCCAAATTAATCAACAAATCAGCGCAAGCAGAAATTAATAAAAAAACGAACAGCAAGAAAATAAAGAAAGTCCTAAGAAGCCTTGAAATCGAGAAAGATTTCACAACTCCCTTCAAACGGCTCTAATCTCCCCTCCAATGAAGAACAATGGCAAGAAGAAGGCTGAAGATGGCTCCCACAATCAAAAAGATTGTTAAAACTACTTCTAAAGAAAACTCAAGAGAAAATTCTTGGAGAAAACTCAAAGAGAATTTTCACTCAACAAAAATCTAATTTAATGTGTAATTCAATGTGTTTAAGGGTGGCTGGCCAAGCCATATATATAGGCCTCCTAACTACTTTCCTAGCCCTACTAGGAAAACTTAAAAAAAACCCTAATTTTGACTTTCAAAGGGGAATTTCGTCCAAGGCCTTTAAATGGGCCTCTTGGACTGAATTTTTACATAGAAATTTATTCATAAAGTCTAAAAATTAAAATTAAGTATTTAAAGAATTAAATTGGGCCACTTTGACAATTTGGCCTGATTTTTAGCTAAGTCTAATTTAAACTTCTAGATTGGGCTTGGAACATCTTATTGGGCCTTGTCTTCAAGAACTTGGGCTTGTAATTCGTTCTCTCCCGAAATTGGCTTGTTAATGCTCGTAACTGATATCCAATGCGCCTTAGTTGCAAGATTCATTTTCTTGGACCAAGATTTCCAAGATTTGAAATCTTGATTTTCTTGATTCTTGAAATTGCTCAAAACAACAAAATTGGACCAAGATTCGGTTTCTTGATTTTCTTGAAAACAAGAAAGTGAATCTTGATTTTCTTTTTCCTTCGTATACGCATCTAAGGTCTTTGTGACTCGTATCATTCCCCCCTTACTCAAAAAGATTCGTCCTCGAATCTGAAAAATCAAATGGAGATAAGTCAACCACATTGAAAGTAGAACTTGTAGTCCAAACATAAGCATAACAAAACAAGTATAACGCATGTGAATGGACAGATTCAGATTACCATGCAAACAAGCTAATTTACTCGCCAATGCCTCATCAAATATTCGAAACAAAGATGGACATGTTTTAAGGTATTCAATCATCTCAAATTGTTTCCACAAACCATGAATAAATCGCGAGTAATAAATCAAATGGTAAACGTAATCATCACAAGTAGGTATTTGAAAAGGTTCATGCGGTTCACAGAGTTGCACAATCATACCATGCATTAATCGACGGACTATAGATTCACTCACACATGCATCATAAAAATTATCAAAAACAATAATCTTTTTATCAACCATCAAAACAGATAGATCATGAATAAATAAAATAGGACAGTCAAGCACGTTTTGATCTAAGTGTTTTACAAAAATTAAATCATCAACACGATCTTTGTCACTATCCGAGGAGTACAAAAGTGTTTCAAAAGTTTCAAGCATCTTACCTTTATAAGCAGAAGAATAAGGGTCAATCTTACCTTTTCCATTTAATACAAACCTTCTCTCATCGGGGGCATAGTGTAGTCGAAGCTCCGTTGTTGAGTTAACCTTTGTCAAATGGAACTCAAACTTCATGTACAACCACAGAAACTGTTTAAGGCATGAATATAAATTGAAAACAAATTTGGCAAATTTCGTTACCTTATTCAAAAACCAAGTATCAAAACAATAGAAAGTATTGCACACAATAGATGATGCTTAATTTTCCAACAAAATATACCAAAACAGATTTCGGGTTTAAAAACTTGATTTTGATTAATCATGCCGAAGTGTAACAAAGATTTCATTAAACCAATCAAGTTAAACCATGAGGATTTTCGCATACATACCAACATACATTCAAAACTTTTTTTATTCACCAAAACAGATTTGCACAAATTCGCGGATTTTACACAAGGCAAATCAAGAGAATAACAACTCACGCTTCCTTTCTTAGTTCGTGGCAATCCTAGAATAAAATCCATGGATAAGTCTACCCATGGTGAAGTAGGAATCGGCAAAGGAGTGTAAAGGCCGTGAGGCATTACCTTAGATTTTGCTTGTTTACATGTGATGCACTTAGAACATACCTTTTCGACATCCTTCTTCATATGTGGCCAATGGAAGTGTTCTATCCCATGTAAAGGTGGTAAACCTTTAGGGGCCTTACTAAAAACATCCACATAATCCTGCAAAAGACATTGAAACACACTAGGCAAATATCCATTAATGTTAGATAAAGATAAATAGTTTTGCCTAAACCTCACAAGGATACAAGGCTGTTTATTGAGTAGGGCTCTCCGCACATCTTTTTTTGTTGCAATCAATTTTTTCTCTCTAGTTTTACCACTTGGGGATTCACTCACCTTTGGGCCATTTAAATTTTGACTTTTTTCACTACTAGACTCTTTTCTCTCTGTCTTTTTTATTTGTCCTTTCTCCCTCACCCCCTCACAAAATTTCATCATTTTTAATTGATCTTTATATACATCATTGGGATTTAAAGGAGCAAGAGTGAATTTTCGGCCTTTAAACACAAGAGAGTATCTATTGAGCTTGCCTTGGTGTGTAACATCATGATCAAATTGCCAAGGCCGTCCAAGGAGCAAGTGTGTCGCATGCATTGGGACCACATCACACCATACCTCATCCTCGTAATTCCCGAGCTTAAAAGTGATCAAGGACTGTTTTGTAACTTTAACTTCCGAGCATTCATTAAGCCACTGAAGGTGATACGGCTTAGGGTGCTTGCTACAAGGTAATTTTAAAGAAGCCACCAAATAACTGCTAACTACATTCGAACAACTCCCACTATCAATAATAAGTGAACATAAGTTACCTTTTATAAAACATCTAGAATGGAAAATATTGGTCCTTTGGTGATCAAAATCGTCTCCCATTTGGATGTTAAGCGTGCGGCGGACTACCATCTTATTTTTTTCTCTTTTTTTTTTTGAAATACCTGCAAAACAAACACTCAACAATCAAAAAAAATTAACAAACCTCGCCGTTAGTCACTCAAAAAGGAAAATCAAATTCTCAAAGAGGTAGAATTCAGTCTTGTGAGTTCTTTAGTAGAGTCTATATCAATCAATTAGAAAGCGTATGAATCGAAACTACTAAAGAATCCTAATTTGCACTAGGAGTCCAAAAAAATGACGAGACACCAATTGATTTGTGTCGCACCGAAGAAGAATTGTGCACACTTTTAAATCCTGCTAAAACAAGAAACAAGAAGGTGTTAGATATTGTAAAGGGAGAATAAAAAGCAAACAAATGAAAACCTACAGCTAAGAATCAATAAAAATTGCTGAAACCTGAAAACCCGAAAAACTGCGGAGTAACTTGACAACTTCGTTCGAGGTGTTCCCGATCTCCAAAAATCACGAAATTTAAACTGAAATGTCCTTAAATATTTTATTTGTGATCTGGAAAGTTTCGGAACTAAACTCAACCCGCTGAATATTTTTTTAATTTTTTCTTGATTTCGTCTTTTTCAATTTTTTGAATTTTTCTACTGATTTTTTTGTGGGAAATATTTTTTAATAATCCATCACAGTGGCGCAAATATGCATATAAAATTTCAGACCAATTGGACAACGTTTACCCACTCAAATGATTTTTTTCCAAAAATTTTTCTGGGTAAAAACTGCTGTTCGCTATTTTAAAAAGGAGATCAGTTTAGAAATCAACCAAGAACACCCAAAACGCCCAAAATCTGATACCAAATGGTAGAGGGTTGCGCGCGACCAAGATCGAGTTGTCAAGTCACGGAAAACTCCTACGAAAATTTTAAACGCTTGGATCTGAAATGAAACAGAAAATTAAGCTTAGAATTAATTAGATCTGGAACGAAAATACCCAAAACAATAAAAGATCAGCCAAGAATTAAAAACACTTATAGATAGCCAATCTTGGAAACCAAGAACGTGGAATTAAGCCCCAAGAAGAACTTCCGAGCAGCCGAATCTACCAAGCAACACAAAATAGCAAACAAACTAAAAATCAGATCGCGAAATCAATTGGAATTAGATTTAGGGATTTGGACGGCAAGAAAAGAGGGATTTTGTGAATCAAAACGTTTCTTGTTGCCCAAGGATGATGCCGAATCAGATCTTGAAGTTTGGAATGGCTAAAACGCAACAAGAACAATTAATCCCAAATTAATCAACAAATCAGCACAAGCAGAAATTAATAAAAAGAACGAACAGCAAGAAAATAAAGAAAGTCCTAAGAAGCCTTGAAATCGAGAAAGATTCACAACTCCCTTCAAACGGCTCTAATCTCCCCTCCAATGAAGAACAATGGCAAGAAGAAGGCTGAAGATGGCTCCCACAATTAAAAAAATTGTTAAAACTACTTCTAAATAAAACTCAAGAGAAAATTCTTAGAGAAAACTCAAAGAGAATTTTCACTCAACAAAAATCTGATTTAATGTGTAATTCAATGTGTTTAAGGGTGGCTGGCCAAGCCATATATATAGGCCTCCTAACTACTTTCCTAGCCCTACTAGGATAACTTAAAAAAAAAAAAACCCTAATTTTGACTTTCAAAGGGGAATTTCGTCCAAGGCCTTTAAATGGGCCTCTTGGACTGAATTTTTACATAGAAATTTATTCATAAAGTCTAAAAATTAAAATTAAGTATTTAAAGAATTAAATTGGGCCACTTTGAAAATTTGGTCTGATTTTCAGCTAAGTCTAATTTAAACTTCTAGATTGGGCTTGGAACATCTTATTGGGCCTTGTCTTCAAGAACTTGGGCTTGTAATCCGTTCTCTCCCGAAATTGGCTTGTTAATGCTCGTAACTGATATCCAATGCGTCTTAGTTGCAAGATTCGGTTTCTTGGACCAAGATTTCCAAGATTTGAAATCTTGATTTTCTTGATTCTTGAAATTGCTCAAAACAGTAAAATTGGACCAAGATTCGGTTTCTTGATTTTCTTGAAAACAAGAAAGTGAATCTTGATTTTCTTTTTCCTTCGCATACGCATCTAAGGCCTTTGTGACTCGTATCACAAACTAGGTTCATTCAAACTATATTACAAGCCCCACAATATAAATTGCGTATCTAACTTATAACCAACCATGTTTTTTCTCACAAATATTAGAATTAGAAGTGTGCAAAATTCGGGTAAAACTGAAAAAATTCGGTTAACGATCGAATTTGGTTAATCGGTCGGTTAACCGAATTTATTTGGTCGAGGGTCAGTTAATAATTTTTTAGATTTTGATTAACGGTTAATTTTGCTCGAAACCGGTCGGTTAACCGAATTTTTTCTGTTTAACCTAAAAATTTAATAAATAAAATTATACTATATAAATAGCCCACTATCCACCCAAGCCCAATCCAGTATAAAATTAATCTAATATATACAAACCCAAGTACCCAGCTCAACCCAATCATAAAAATTACAAATAATTTAATAAATAAAAATAAAAATTCAAAAACTAAAAGTCTAAACTAAAAAACACGACAGAAACAAGAAATCCCTAAGTAAGAACCTAACCCTCAAAATTTAAAATCCCTAATTTGAGATCTCTCAAAATCTCTTTCTATTGTCACTGCCAGTTACCTTCGTGAACCGTCCGGCGTCCACCAGTCACACCGTTCGGCGTCTACTAGGTCACCATCACCGGCGAGTTGAGGTGGGCTTTTCCTCTCATGCATGTAGTTGTTGTCAAGTTTGTAGGTCTGCTTAAGAAGAACATATCTCCTGAGTTACTCTGTTATTTTGACCCAATAAAAAGATCTGCTAATATCTTAGCACATAATTTAGCCATTGATTGCCTAAAAATGAAAGGGTGAGTTACCTGAGTGGACGTGTGCTGGTGGTTGTTGATGATGGATTATGGGGATGGAGAATGAGGAACCGGATTGACAGTAGAAGATGAGATAGGGTTTGGGGAGAAAAAATAGTAAATGGAATGGTTTATGGAAGGCTGTTGGTTTTGGGAGCTAGTATCGACAAGTTTTGAGGGTGGGATATTTTCTAAGGAGTGGCTGCCAATTAATTTGTTGACTAGAGGAGGAGTGCTACAGTAGCACTAAGACCCTTTATGAATTGGTTTATGATGATTTGTTCTTCAAGAAGACATCTGGTTAATTTGTTCTTCACGGAAACATCTGGTTTATGAATCTGGTTAATTTGTTTCTTGTTTCTTGTTCATCATAAAATCTAGTTTATGATGATTTGTTCTTTAAGCATTGCTACTACTTTTGCTGTTTCATGTTTTTTGTTCTTCAATCTTTTTGATGTAGTTTATGATAAATCAACAAGAAGACATTAGTTTATGATGATTTGTTCTTCAAGAAGACATCTGGTTTATGAATCTGGTTTATGATGAATCTGGTTAATTTGTTTCTTGTTTCTTGTTCATCATAAAATCTGGTTTATGATGATTTGTTCGTCAAGCACCGCTACTGCTTTCGATGTTTCATGTTTTTTGGGTTGGTTTATATTTTTTGGTTTATTTTGGATTGGGCTTTGTGCTCTTGTCTGTTTTGTAAGTTAACAACTTAATATTGCTATTGCTTTTGTTTTGGTTGTAATACCCAATTTTAGCCCGGGCTCACATATGGAAACATAATCTTCGAGGATATGCAATCTTAGATATGATATATGCAATCTTAGAAGATATGATTTTGTAATCTTAGAGATTTAATTTGTAGATACCCTTTAATCTTCGTCGTTGATGTGATTGATCTGTATCGTTGGATTTGGGGAGGCTCAGCTATAAATAGAGGCCTCTCCCTTCATTTTTATGGAGGGAAAAAAATCAATAAAAAAAGGGAGAACGATTGGCAGTTTTTTTAAAGGTGGCTTATTATTTTTTTCTTTTTCGATTATTTTTTACTTATCTACGATTTTAAAAAAGGGAGAAGGTGATACTACTGCGAATTTTATTTTTTTTTATTTAGCCCTAATAAAGTGACGCGTTTCAAAGGATAAAGATATTTTCCCATTCGAGCCCTATGAGTTATTCGCGCCTTTTAATTGGGCCCTTCATTTTTTTCTTTAATTCTGTTGATTTTCAATTTAATCCTTAATCTTTCATTTTAAGTTTTTAGTCTATTTTTATTAATTTTGTTATTATTATTTTTATTATTATATTATATATTATTATTATTATACCTGCATATATGTGCGCATATGCATGTTAATATATATACATATATATTTTAAACGTTTTAATATATATACATATTATATACATACTTTATTATTATTTTATTTTCATAGTTTTTTATACATATATATATACACATTTATATTTCATAATATTTATACGTTTGCCCATATTCTATGATTTTTATATGTTTATATTTTTGTACTATGTACACATATATTTATACTCCATTCAAAGCTTATTATAAATATTTTCCACGTTTTTATATTATACTTATATATTTCATTTTTTTGTAAATGCATGAATATATTTTATATGTATATATTTATATTTTCCTTGTTTTCATAAATGCATTATGTATTTTATATATATATATAAGTTTTATAACCCAAAATTTTATGAGTAAATTATTTTTATGTCTTTTATTCTTCATAATTTCAAATGTATATATATTTTGTACCTTTTTCTCTTTATATTTTTTTTGTTTATTTCCTTCATTTGCTTATTGATTTATGTTTTCATTTATATTCATTTGATACTTTACATGTCGTTGTTTATGTACATTAATTTCGTTTATTTCTATGCCATTGTTGTATTATTACATTTTATATTTAATGTAGCATCACATCATTTTTTTATTCGATTTTAAAATTTTTAAAATTGAGATAACACTTGTATTTAGAATTTTCAAGGAAATTGAGCCCTAACGTATTGGGTTCCGATTTTCTTCGTTAAATTCAACGATCGAGGGTTGCTCATTAATAAAAAATATATAAAATAAAAAGCTTGTTGTTGGGGAGTTAAATATGTTGTATCCTAACGCATTGGATGTGACGTATTGATTTCTCGAGACAAAGATTTTTTGAAAAAATGATAATAAAGGAAATATTTCAAGTTTGGGATTTTGAGGAATTGTGCCCTAACGTATTGGGCCGCAATTTCTTAAATCTTAAACAAATGAATATTCTTTTAAATTTTTATTACACGAGTTTTAGACTAATTCATTTTTGAGGAAATTAGAATGTTGTGCCCTAACGCATTGGGTGTGACATTTTCTTTCTCCGAAATGATAAGGGTCTTAACAAGTAACATTTTTAAGTTTTTGCTAAAGATTATATTTTTCAAATTTTCGACATTAAGACACTAATTAATTAACTAGGTACCAATTTTGGGCGTTACGAGGGTGCTAATCCTTCCTCGTACGTAACCGACTCCCGGATTCGTTTTTCTAAAACTCGTAGACCAAAGCCGTTTTTTAGGTGATCCAATCACACCTCAATAAAAGATTGGTGGCGACTCCCAAGTTTCATTTTTTAAAGTCGACAACCTAAAATTTTTGTTTTCAAAAAAATGGTTTCAACAGCTTGGCGACTCCACTAGGGACTTTTTAAAAAAATAAGAGAGTCGAGCCACAAAGTTGATTAATTTTTGTCTTATGGTCGAGAAAATATTTAAAAAAAATTCACGAGATCCTTTTGCATTCATTATTTTCTTGCTTAATTGATCTTTGCATTATACATTACATGAGTTGAATGATTTTACCCTTTTAAGTGGGAGTGAGAAACTAGTCCTTCGTAAGGTTTTCACCTCCGTGCAGGGTAGTGGACCGCTTCCGGGATACATCCGTACCTATGTCTTCGTGAGATTTTCATCTCCGTGCAGCCATAGGGAAATGTATTCCCCTGAACTGAACTCGGTCCATATGAGCCTATAATGGGTGAGGATTGAGGAATCTACTGGTTCGGGTACCTTTACTTTAGAACCAAACCGCATATAATGAACCTTAGGAACTTGCCCTAGGTAGAACTATGCCAAACCCCTAGAGGTCACCCAAGTAGGTACTTTATTTATTTGCTTTTACTTTGTACTAACTTGTTTTGTTATGAATGCATTGCATTTGCATCTTAAAAAAGAGGTGCTGATTCACGTTCAGTTGCGAAATAGAGAGCTTGTCATAAGGAAATGGTTTCTTGATAAAGGGGATGACAATATGGTTGTCCGAATATGGTCTAAGAACATGTGATAAGAGAAGGATGATAATTTAATGGAGGACTACACGACTATGGCTCCATTACCCAAGGATTCAAGATGACAAAGATTATTCAAGAGCTACTGAACCTTCTTAAAGAGAAGCAACGAGCATCACGAGGATGAGTGAGCAACAAGTACGGCCTGGATCGAGCAAAAAGGAGATAGAAGAGATGTTTTTTTGAAGAGTTCGCGAGATTTATCTTAACGCTCAAATGAAGAAGAGGATCGAATATCTTCGCCTATGAGGGAAAGGCCGTATAAATATCCACTTTATGTAAAGAGATTTCTTTTCTAGTAAAGTTTTCTAAATGGAATTGGATCAGAATCAACGTCTCTTTATGCATTCATTTCATGCATTCGCATTACATGATAACATAGCATTGAAGTCCATTAAAAGATTCTAATTAATATAAATCATTCCTCAGTTAATCTGGAAACCAATCAACTTACCAAACACCGCTACGGTACTCGTTCGAAAACTAAAGACATGGATCAAAGGCTAGAACAGTTCCAGAAGGAAATGCAAGATCAGCTTCAACAACAAATGAATGAGCAGCTTGAGAAAATGATGGATAAAATAATGGAATCTCAGGGGAGTATGATGGATAAGTTGACTCAATTGTTGATTGGAGGAGTGGATAAAGGGAAGGGCCCTGTGCTCAATATTGAAGAAGGAGACAGCGAGGGCCCTGTTTATCCCCTAGGCTCTACCCCTCAGCATGTTGAGGTATATCCACGCAAATCTTCTGTCACCATCAAGCCTCAATAGTTTCAGGCTGATGCTTCAATACCAGTGAATTTTCAAGTTGGATCGGGCTCCAACCCTGAAGACAACCTTGTTCATTCTACTGTCCCTGACTTTGATGAAATGGCTGGAAGAGAGAAAATGAAGGATGAATCGTCAAAACAGCTAGAAGCGAAATATAAGTGGCTAGAAGAGAAATTTAGAGCAATGGAATTTGTTGATAGCTACTATGGGATTGATGCTAAAGAATTGAGCTTGGTTCCAGATTTGGTACTCCCATACAAGTTCAAAATGCCAGAGTTTGAGAAGTACAACGGAACTAGTAGCCCCGAAGCTCATATTACTATGTTCTGTAGACAGATGACTGGGTATGTTAATAACGACCAACTGCTGATACATTGTTTCCAAGATAGTCTCACAAGGGCAGCATCTAAATGGTACAATCAATTGAGCCATACCATGATTGTTCATGGAGGGATTTAGCGCAGGCATTCATAAAACAATACAGTCATGTGACAGATATAGTTCTTGATAGAATCACCTTACAAAATTTGGAAAAGAAATCAAATGAAAGCTTTAGGCAATACGCACAGAGGTGGAGGGAGGTCGCCGTCCAAGTTCAGCCACCGCTCCTGGAAAGGGAAATGACAATGCTATTCATAAATACATTGAAAGCTTCGTTCATCACACATATGTTAGGGAGTGCCACAAAAAGCTTTTCTGACATAATCATGAATGGTGAAATGATTGAAAGCGCCATAAGGAGCGGAAAGATTGATGCTGGAGGAAATAACAGAAGGCAAGCCTCAAAAGAAAAAGAAATGAGGTGAACAGCGTGAATACGTACAGTAAATTGATTGCTAATCAGCAGGGTTCATCAACACAAGAATCATATGTGAAGCAAGGTACTGAAAAACTCCAGTTCATGCCAATTCTAATGTCGTACAAGGAGCTGTATCAAAGATTATTTGATGTGCATGTTGTTTCTCCTTTACATGTGAAACCTCTACAGCCTCCGTATCCCAAATGGAAAGATGCAAGTGCACAATGCGATTATCAAGCGGGAATTACGGGACACTCTATAGAGAATTGCATTACCTTCAAAAAGCTAGTTGAAAAATTCATCAACATGGGTATTGTCAAGATGGATGGCTCATCTAGTACCCAGTCATGATTGAATGCAATATATGAAGGGGTGTCAAGAAGTGTTCATGATGAAACAACTGAAGAAGGGACCTTGTCAGATTTTCGCCCTTATAGACTTGGGAGTGTTCTAAATAATTAGACTGTAGAAGAAACTCCTGTAGTATTTAGAGATTACTCAGAGTAATGTTCAAAACACACTTGTTGCCTTCAGCCTAGAGGCTATAAGAATTCCTTTATGAAATAGGCTCATGTCTGAACGTCATTATTCTAATGAAATATATCTTTACATTCATTTTTGAGCAAGTATTCTTTCATTCTTTTCGAGTAATTATTCTTTCATTCTTTTGAATTTTCTTCCATATCATTTTTTTCATTCATAATCATATTGGACAAATGATTATTCATACATTCTTTTGTATATTCTTTGGTACCTACTATGGGTCCCCAGATATCAATGACATGAGTGATGCTGCTACGGACTCAGAAGTTTCTTTTGAGTGAGATCTGTGTTTAGAGGGATCTCATGACTTTAAAGATGACATAGATTGTAGCCTATTTTCAGACTTGTTGAGGATGGTAGAACAGGAATGAAATCTTACCTCATGAGGAGACAATGGAGATTGTGACTTTAAGAGAACGTGCATAACCGAAGAAATAAAGCAGGACCTTGTTGAGTTACTTCAAAGAGTTCAAAGATGTCCTCGTATGGTTATGCTTGGGTATGCACTGACATTGTAATCTGAACAACAATGCGATATCAAAAATTTACAGTATGTTCAAGATTAACATCATGAACGATGCATTTAGAATTCTTTGCTGGGGCAATGCCTTCTTCTTTGGCTCATCATGGTTTAGCCCGTCGAAGTCAAGTTGTCATTTTTCCGTTGTTGATTTCATACTAATTGAAGAGGAAGATCCAAAGTTTTCGTCATAGTTAAATTTTGCCCCAAAAGGCTCTATGAAAGAAATTTGATCACAAAGAAGATCTAACATTAGTTCTGATCGAAAGGGATAATGATGACTAATCCTATGAGTTCAGATTCAAAAAAAAACAAAACAAAACAAAAAAAACAAAAAGCAAAGAAACAAAAAAAAACAAAAACAAAAAATGAAAGTGATAAAAAGAGAAAAAGAAAAGAAAATGGAGAGGCCAAAGTGAAAACCCGCAAAGGGCACTTTGAGACCAAAGGGGATTTGAGTTGAAAACCCGAAAAGGGCGGCTCAAATATTGATCAGAATGGGGCACGAGGTGATTAAAGCAACTCAAATTTTCACCAGATTGGGGCATGTGGTGATCTTGTTATACCTGAATTATCAGGAAAAGGTAGGCAACATCTTGGGGCATTGGCAGAGTACTGTGGATCTCCAAAACACATGTCAAACTCAGAAGGATCTTCAAAAAAGTCTGTACAGAGAACTTCAAGCTGCGATATCTGGGGCACCCAATATTCATATTATTTATATTGTATTTGTTATTCTTGGAACACTTCATTCGTTTCCAAGATACGCATTCCCAATTAATCTCTTTATTATTCTTCTTTACTATCTTTTATAATTTATTCATTTCGAGCTATGCTCAGAACTATCTCTATTTCATCCATCGTTTTGTTCTTTTTGCAAGCATGTTGCATTAGAATAATGATTAATGGACTAATAAAACTTTCACGAAGGAAGTTTTGCATATTACTCTAGAAGTTTCTGAATAATACGGGAACCTGAAATAGGACTATTGTTTAGAACGCACCAAGTTTTAAAAGGTTAGAAATCTGAGAAGGAAGAGTCAAAATGAAGACTATCTCTTTGGATTTTGTTGTCAAAAACATTGATCGAACAAAATGACAAGATGTCAGATGGGTGACAAAGTTTAAATCACCAAGCAATAAGAAGGGGTTTCCTTGGAGAAGAGAATCATTTATTTGTGCATGAGCCTTTGGTACGACACTCGGAGAATGGTGTAAGAGACCAGAGAGATTTAGATCCTGTATCCTTGAATAGTGATAAGAGAGGATTGAGGAAAAGCCATATGTTTCTACCCTCGGGTTGCAGTGGGAGAATGCTGGTACAAATTTTACGTCTTAGTGGATTAAACTTTGAAGGTTACAGTGGGGGCAGCCTGACTGAATGTTTCTTCAGAAAAGCCAGCCAAGCAAGAAGGCGTTGTAGCATATCAGAGTTAAAGCTTTAATAAACTTCGAGCAATGACAACCTAAGAAGGATCATTCTCAAAAAAAAAAGCATTCTACATTCATGCAAACACCATTCACACATGTCTAGTTATGAGCATTTGATGCATTTTGATCATGTCATCCTAATCTTAGGCATAATATAGGTTCATTATATAGGTCATGTTCCCCAGAGAGCAGATTAGTGAAAATAATAGATCTTGCCTTCCTGCACCGACAACGAAGCAGATCGAAGACATCAGCCTTGCCTCCCTGTGTTGCAGCGGAGCAGGTTAAAAATAGCAGATCTTGCCTTCTTGCACCAACAGCGAAACAGATCAAAGACTCCAGCCTTATCTCCCTGAGCAGCAGTGGAGTAGGTTGAAAATTACAGATCTTATCTCCCTAAGCAGTAGTGGAGCGGATCAAAGACGGCAAATCTTATCTTTCCAAGATAGTGGGAAGCAGATTTAAGTCCCCAGCCTTGTCTCCCTGACCAGCAGCGGAGAAGGTTGAAAATTACAGATCTTATCTCCCTAAGCAGTAGTGGAGCAGATCGAAGACGGCAAATCTTATCTTTCCAAGACAGTGGGAAGCAGATTTAAGCCACCAAGCCTTGTCTCCCTGAGCAGCAGCAGAGTAGGTTGAAGATTGTAGATCTTATCTCCCCAAGTAGTAGTGGAGCAGATCGAAGACAGCAAATCTTATCTTTCCAAGATAGTGGGAAGCAGATTTAAGCCACCAAGCCTTGTCTCCCTGAGCAGCAGCAGAGTAGGTTGAAGATTGTAGATCTTATCTCCCTAAGCAGTAGTGGAGCAGATCGAAGACGGCAAATCTTATCTTTCCAAGATAGTGGGAAGCAGATTTAAGCCACCAAGCCTTGTCTCCCTGAGCAGCAGCGGAGTAGGTTGAAGATGGCAGATCTTATCTCCCTGAAGTTGCAGTGGAGCAGATTAAAGCCGATAATCCTATCTCCCTGAGGTTGCAGTGGAGCAGATTAAAACCTTAGATCTTATCTCTTTGAAGTTACAGAGAACAGATCGCATCTAGTCTTATCTCCCTGAAGTTGCAGTGGAGCAGATTAAGTAAGCAAGTCTTATCCTCCTGAAGTTGCAGTGAGGCAGACTGAAGATGGCAAACTTTATCTCCCTAAAGTTGTAGTGGAGTAGGTTAAAGCCGATAATCCTATTTCCCTGAAGTTGCAGTGGAGCGGATTAAAACCTTGGATCTTATCTCTCTGAAGTTGCAGAGAGCAGATCGCATCTAGTCTTATCTCCCTGAAGTTGCAGTGGAGTAGACTCAAGAAAACAAGTCTTATCCCCCTGAAATTGCAGTGGGGCATACTAAATAAACAAATCCTGTCTCCCTAAGTTTTAGTGGAGTGCATTAGAGTGATGGATTTATCTATCTGAAATTACAGTTAAGCAGATTAAAAGTTACGAATCACCAATCCTATCACTCCGACGTTGCGGTGGAATGGATCGAGACACCAATTCCTATACTTCTGAAGATACAGTAGGATGGATGTGGCTGCTTGAAGAAGAAGAGCACCAAGATCCAGCATGACCGGGCAAAAATTGGCCATTTCTAAAGTCTTTGCTCCGTTCCTATTACACGACAACGAGCAAAGAGGGGCAGCTGTAATACCCAATTTTATGGAAACATAATCTTCGAGGATATGCAATCTTAGATATTATATATGCAATCTTAGATATGATATATGCAATCTTAGATATGATATGTAATCTTAGAAGATATGATTTTGTAATCTTAGAGATTTAATTTGTAGATACCCTTTAATCTTCGCCGTTGATGTAATTGATCTGTACCGTTGGATTTGGAGAGGCTCAGCTATAAATAGAGGCCTCTCCCTTCATTTTTATGGAGGGAAAAAAATCAATAAAAAAAAGGGAGAACGATTGGCAGTTTTTTTAAAAGTGGCTTATTGTTTTTTTTCTTTTTCGATTATTTTTTACTTATCTACGATTTTAAAAAAGGAGAAGGTGATACTACTGCGAATTTTATTTATTTTTTATTTAGCCCTAATAAAGTGACGCGTTTCAAAGGATGAAGATATTTTCCCATTCGAGCCCTATGAGTTATTCGCGCCTTTTAATTGGGCCCTTCATTTTTTTTTCTTTAATTCTGTTGATTTTCAATTTAATCCTTAATCTTTCATTTTAAGTTTTTAGTCAATTTTATTAATTTTGTTATTATTATTTTTATTATTATATTATATATTATTATTATTATTATACCTACATATATGTGCGCATATGCATGTTAATATATATACATATATATTTTAAACGTTTTAATATATATACACATTTATATTTCATAATATTTATACGTTTGCCCATATTCTATGATTTTTATATGTTTATACATTTTTGTAATATGTACACATATATTTATACTCCATTCAAAGCTTATTATAAATATTTTCCACGTTTTTATATTATACTTATATATTTCATTTTTTTGTAAATGCATGAATATATTTTATATGTATATATTTATATTTTCGTTGTTTTCATAAGTGCATTATGTATTTTATATATCTATAAGTTTTATAACCCAAAATTTTATGAGTAAATTATTTTTATGTCTTTTATTCTTCATAATTTCAAATGTATATATATTTTGTACCTTTTTCTCTTTATATTTTTTTGTTTATTTCCTTCATTTGCTTATTGATTTATGTTTTCATTTATATTCATTTGATACTTTACATGTCGTTGTTTATGTACATTAATTTCGTTTATTTCTATGCCATTGTTGTATTATTACATTTTATATTTAATGTAGCATCACATCATTTTTTTATTCAATTTTAAAATTTTTAAAATTGAGATAATACTCGTATTTAGGATTTTCAAGGAAATTGAGCCCTAACGTATTGGGTTCCAATTTTCTTCGTTAAATCCAACGATCGAGGGTTGCTCATTAATAAAAAATATATAAAATAAAAAGCTTGTTGTTGGGGAGTTAAATATGTTGTATCCTAATGTATTGGATGTGACGTATTGATTTCTCGAGACAAAGATTTTTTGAAAAAATGATAATAAAGGAAATATTTCAAGTTTGGGATTTTGAGGAATTGTGTCCTAACGTATTGGGCCGCGATTTCTTAAATCTTAAACAAATGAATATTCTTTTAAATTTTTATTACACGAGTTTTAGACTAATTCATTTTTGAGGAAATTAGAATGTTGTGCTCTAACGCATTGGGTGTGACATTTTCTTTCTCCGAAATGATAAGGGTCTTAACAAGTAACGTTTTTAAGTTTTTGCTAAAGATTATATTTTTCAAATTTTCGACATTAAGACACTAATTAATTAACTAGGTACCAATTTTGGGCGTTACGAGGGTGCTAATCCTTCCTCGTACGTAACCGACTCCCGGATCCGTTTTTCTAAAACTCGTAGACCAAAACCGTTTTTTAGGTGATCCAATCACACCTCAATAAAAGATTGGTGGCGACTCCCAATTTTCATTTTTTAAAGTCGACAACCTAAAATTTTTGTTTTCAAAAAAATGGTTTCGACATTGGTTTTATAATTTATTATTTATGAAATCTTAGGGAGATTTGAACAAGAAAAACACCATAACATTCACTCCTCAATTCAACAATTAAATTGACACCATAACTATAAAAAGATTACATCGACAATTAAATTGACAATTAAAAACAATCTTTTTATTAAAGAAAAAGAATAGATCAATAAAATAAAATAGAAAAAAAAAACATTTCAAATTTAATATGATTATGGGATACGAAAGTATAGATTTATAGTATACTTGCATATCCCATAATCATATTAAATTTGAAATGTCTCCTTTTTCTATTTTATTTTACTATTATATTATTTATCTTTTTTATATATAATAGATGATTGTTAGTCCAGTAAGGAAAGAACATACAGTCTTAACACTTGTCTATAATTTCAATGTGATTTCAAGAGATTTTTTTATATCTATAATAGATGCTTTTTTATATATAATTTGAATGTGATTTCAAGGGATTTTTTTTCCTCGCCCACATAAATTTAACACTCATCTATAAATGGTGTTAATCCAATTAAAATTGATTTATGTATGATTTTATGCATAAACAAGCCAAATTAAATGAAGGAAAATAAGCCAAACAAAATATGTAATAATTTATGTTGAACTCAACATCAAAAGACAAACAGTATTTTATTTCTCTAAAACTCAACATCAAAATATATTTAATATTATATATGCATTTTAATTTATTATATAATTTTTTTTTCTTGCAGAATGTCCACCTAACCAACATCTATTGAGGGTAGTGTTACACCTCCTACTTCGATAGATTCTGAAAATTTAGGAGTTGGAGCTTCAAGCCAAATAAAGGGGACTACTGGGAAAAGAAAATTCACTCCTCAAAAGTTAAAAGTTTGGTCTCACTTCACTAAGATTATTAATAGTGAGGGTGCAAGTAAGGGTAAATGTAATTATTGTTAAAAGGAATTTTGTTGTGCTATGAAAAAAAATGGTACGGGGTCATTGAAATATCATATTGGTTCATGTAAGAAAAATCCTACTAATGTTGTTGACACTAGCCAAGGACAACTAGTTTTACCTAGAAAGGGAGTTGAAGAGGGGGGGGAGGGCATCTTTCAACTGGGAGATTTGATCAAGAAACATGTAGGAAAGGATTAGCACAAATGCTTGTGATTGATGAATTACCTTTCAAGTTTATTGAAAGTGAAGGCTTTAAAAAATTTATGTTCGTGGCATGTCCTAGGTTTCATATTCCTTCAAGAACTACTATGACTAGGGATGTTTATCAATTGTATTTAGATGAAAGGGTCAAGATAAAACAACTTTTGAGAAGTTCTTGTTCTAGAGTTTCCTTAACTACTGAAACATGGACTTCTTTGCAAAGAGTTAATTATTTGTGTATCATCGCTTACTTTATTGATAACAATTGGAAATTGTATAAAAAGATTTTAAACTTTTGTCCAATTTCTAGTAATAAGGGTAAGTCCATTGGGTGATTAAGAAATGATTGTTGAATTGGGGGATTGATAAATTCTTTACTGTTACTGTTGATAATGCAAGTTCAAATAATGTTGCTATTGATTATTTGAGAAAGAAATTTAACCTTCGATGGGGTTTAGTACAAATTGGTAAATATCTTCATATGAGATGCATGGCACACATTGTGAATTTGATTGTTGTTGAAGGCTTAAAGGAAATGAATAAATCTGTTGAACGTGTTAGGCGGCTGTTAGATATGTGGGACAATCTTCAGCTAGATTACAAAAGTTTAAGGAGTGTGTTGTGGTGGAAAAGATCGATTACAAGAAGATGTTGTGTCTTGATGTTTGTACTAGGTGGAACTCGACCTTCTTAATGTTAGACACTGCTCAGAACTTTGAGAGAGCTTTTGAGAGATTTGAGGAGCAAGATACAAGCTTTAGGGCTGAACTTGATAGGGGAGAGAGGGTTGGCCTAGTGTGGATGATTGGGCTAGTGTTAGAAACTTGAGGGATTTCTTGGAACACTTTTATGAAGTCACTTTGCGTATATCTGGCACTTCATATGTCACGTCCAATAATTTTTTGACGAGCTTTCTGAAATTGATATTCTTTTATGAGATGCTCAATTCAATATTAATGTTGATTTCAATGTTATGACCATCAAGATGAAAGAGAAGTATGATAAGTATTGGGGTGATATTGATAAGATGAATTTGCTTATGTTTGTTGCTTGTGTTTTAGATCCTAGACAAAAACTAAAGTATCTTGAATTTGCACTTAGTGAAATGTCTAGTTTTGAAAAAGCTTATGAAATGATGCAAAAATTGAAGAAATCTTTGTATGAATTGTTTGATGAATATAAGCCTCCACTTCATATTACTTGTAGCCAATCAAGTGTGCTACACATGTTTCTCTCGGTGAACCACAACAAAAAATGAAAAGGTAAATGCAAGCTTTGTATAAAAAGCGTGAGTTCGAAAATGGTGGTGAGGACAAAACATCTGAATTTGATAAATATCTAGCTGAGGCTAATGAGGATTTTGTTGAAGATTTTCATATTTTATTGTGGTGGAAAGCGAATAGCCCTAGATTTCCCAATCTTTCAAAAATGGCAAGAGATGTGTTAGCTATATCGGTTTCTACGGTTGCTTCAGAGTCTGCATTTAGCACTAGGGGACGTGTTCTTGATCACTATAGGAGTTCTTTAACTCCTAAAATTGTACAAGCTCTTGTGTGTACTCAAGATTGGTTTCGAAAATCATCATCACAAGAAGACTTCAAAAAGATTAAAGAACAAATCCAAGAGCTTGACAAGATTGAAAATGGTATATTTATTGTTTTATGTTAATAGTTTCAATTTTTTACCATATCTCTCCTACTTATTTAATCAATTCAATATTAAATAGAGAATATTAAATACTTACATTTCAATTATGTGTTAATTTCAAGACTTATGTAGTGGTTCGATATTTTAATTCAGTTAATACTTTAATTCGGTTAATTTTTATACTTCTTTAAATCAAAAATAAAAAAAATAACCGAGTTAACCGAAAAATTTTTGTTCAATTAATTTTTTTGAAAAAATTTTAGTTCGGTTAATGGTTAAAGATTTTAAAGGGTCGGTTAATTTAGTTAATGGTATTTCGGGTCGGTTAACCTACTGAACACCCGTAATTAGAATAATTAAATGATTATGAATTTAACAATTCTAATTGACAAGACAAATATTCAAACTTATTAAAGACAATATTGATATATTTAATAAACTTGAATATTTGCAATTAAAGAAGAATATATGCACATACCAAAAAATAAAGAAAAAATAATAATCAATTAAATTTCACGAATTTGAAGAATCAAAACTTCGAATTTCTTTTTCCTAGAATGAAAAGTTTAGCTACACATGTTTAAAAAAAAAAAAGCATAAAACAAAATTGAAGTTGAAAGTTGTGGTCTATACATTATGATCCTAAGTATGTGTAACTTTAGAGTAAAATTCGAATAGCAATCGAAAGGATAAAATTATGATTGCAGACAAAGAAGCTTTTGGACCAATTATAAAAAACCATTTGTCAAGGCCCAATTATCATGAGTCAAAACTAAAATTACCATGGAAAAAATTGTGACATCACATATTGTGTAATAATTATTTTTTCTAATTAATTTAAATTAATTATGAGATAAATAATAAAAAATTGTATTATCAGTAAATAAATCAATATAATAACTGATTATTTTATCTTGAATTAATTAAATTAAAACGAGATAAATAATAAATAAAAGAGATTAATTTTTGTGGATAATTTCGAACGACGAGTTTACATTCCACAAAATCTCTCTTTTACTTGATTAAATGACATTATAAAATGGATTACCTCCAACCCATTCTTGACCAATTGCCAATATATGGGGGAAAAAAAATCAAATTGAAGTTTGCATAGGTGGATAAAATGGGTTTTACACTTTTTATTTTGATGACAGAACTCGACAAGTTTAAAATTCTAGAAGTTCAGAAATCGAGGTTTGGGGAGAACATTTCGAAGACTAGAAGTTTCTAAAATCTCAAGAAATCTTTGAAGAATTTGAATAACTCGTAGAAATTCTGAAGAACATCGCATCAGTTATAATGAAAGTTGCTCCTCGATCTTGTTCAATTGATAAAAAGGAGGCTAAACCCTTTTTTCAAGATTAAGCCTAGAAGGCTCTTAAAGCAAAATCATCATTCCATTCAAGATAAAGTCTTGACGATTATTGGATCAAAGCTTTCTCTAATCCAATTGCATCAACACAAAAAAGGTAATGCATATTTTCAAAATAAACTCTCAAAGACCCTAAAGTAGACTTAGGCTTCCTTTAGATGCAATCGAGTGTCAGTGCGTTGGCTTTTTTAGGCTAAAAAGAATTGCAACTGAAATGTTAGTAAACGCAAGGCTGTTTGGAAAGCATTCTTCAGTACGTTGAGAATGCATTTCACCTCACTGGAGGCTTAAATCCAGACCGGAGCCTTTTGGTCCAGTAAAAATTTAGCAACTTCAGTTGCTTTTTCTTTTCCTCTTTTACCCATATATTATTTCTTTTCTTTCTTATTCTAGAGTTGCTTCATTATTTTATCTTTCAATAATGTTTTACTTTTCTAAAGGCTCGATAATTTCAATAGTGAATTGAGCCACTATAATTAAATATATGATTAATTTTTGAAATATTAAATAAAATAAATTTTTGAATTTTTCTCGAGTTTTAATTTATTTTTAATTATTTATTATTAAAATTATTATTAAAAATAAATATAATTGTAATAATTTTTAATCATTTATTAATTTTATAATTGTTAAATAATTTTAATAACTTCTATTACATATGGGTATTTTTATTTCTTCACCTAGCTCTTCACGTTAGGGTTATCTTTAATTTTCCATGAGTTATTGGTAAGAATGAGTTTATTGGTTTAGTGGTAAGGTTTTAGTTTACCCTTAGATTATAAGTTTAAATCTTGTGTCTTCACAAATTTAATAGTATTTTTTATTTTAATATTATTTGAAATGAAATAAAAAAATGAAAATATTAACCTTTTATTTTAAAATTTTAAATTTTGATAATAATTAAAAAAATTTAAATGAATACACATTCTAGAAAATGTGTGTTCGCAAATTTAATTTTTTGGATATAATAATTGAGATAACTCAATACATTTCATTTTAGGTATTTTTTGAATTTAATTATTTTAATAAGAGAAAATATTATATGATATATAATTGACACATACAAGTTTTTTTTAAAGAAGACAGAAAATAATCATTTAATAAAATATATGTAATACCTCAAAATTTTCAGTATAGTAAATAACATTGTTCCAAGAATTAGTGAATACAAAATTAGTGAGAAGAATCGAGGATACAAAATTATGAAAAAACGAAGAAAAAATACGAAGACATAAAGTACAAATATTTTATGAATAAATATTTTGAACTTTTTTTTACAAAAGATTGTATATTCCTTTTTTTTAATGAAAGATAAATTGTGAACAACTTTTTCTTCTTCTTCTAATTATTATATCTTAAAAACAAAACATAACATGTTCAAAAAAGTAAAATTGGCTTTTATTATTATTATTATTATTATTATTATTATTATTATTATTATAGTTGCATGTCCGCGATAAGGAAAATACATAAATTTTATATATTTGTAAAGTTGGAAAAATAGAGTTGAGCTCGAAAAGGGTTGAGATTATAATAGATTTGAGCTTAAAAAAGTTTGATCTTGAAAAAATTTTAGTTCGATAAAATCTGAGCTTAAGTAAAATTTGAGTTTATGGGAATTCGAGTTTGAAATCAATATGGTCCGAACTCGAGATAAATCCAACTCAAAACTCAAATTCATAACTGAACAATCATAATACACATTAATAATTAATATATTTTCATGTTATTACTTAAAATAAAAATAATAAATAATAAATCTTTATTTTATGAAAATTTATTCATAGGCATCACATATTTATATTGAAATTCTATTAATAGGGAAGTAATTGATAATAAATTTTTTTGTTAAATTATAAATCGAAACAATTTTTTAAAATATTAATTTAATATAAAATATTTTTAATTCTATAACTATATGTATAATAAATACTAGAAATTTTATCACACATGTATGTGTGTGAAAATCATGTATTTAAAACACAAATGTGAGTTTAAAAAGAAACAATCAAAACTATGATTTGGAACTAATTAATAATAACACATGAATTATGCACAATATTAAAACAAAAACTTAAATTAAATTGTGAGTAAAATGAAATTTAAACACAAAAACGCATCAGATTAAGAATTCTATATGAATACAATTGTTTATCAATGTTTTGTCATTAATCATGAGTTTGTGTTATGTTCATTTATGGCACTAACCCAATCAACAACATTATAGATATGCACAAATATATAAAAATTTAGAATACAAATATACTTATTAAAATTTCAAGTAAAAACTAAAAATTGCTTTAGTTCAAACCATAAATGAAAAAGTTTTATATGTATGGTGTCCCTAGTTCAAATCTCATTATTGATTAATTTTTATTAATTTATAAAAATATAAAAAATGAAAATACCCACATAATCATATAACTTACTTTTCAAATGAAATGATTTTTTAGTGATTCCCTAACTAAGTTGGGACCCGGTTGATGGGTAACACCAACTCAGTCAAATGCTTAATAAATAGTATAGATATATACAACTAATGAGATAATAAATTATGCACTTAAAATAAAAACATATAAAAATTTTAAAATGAAGCTTTAGTTTAGTGGTAAATTTAAGATTTTATTAATTCAATTGGTGTGAGTTCAAATTCCATCATATGCATATTTTTATTTGTTTTTATTAAAATAAAAAGACTAAACTACCCTTAAATAATACAACTTATTTTAATTTCAGAAGGATATTTTCATAATTTCTCTAACTGAGTCGGGACCCAATTGATGGGTGACATCAACTCAGTAAAAGGCTTAATAAATAATATAGATATAAAATTAATAACTATTAAAATTTATAGTGTATAACTATTACTAAAACTATTAATACATATATAACTAATATTATATTTCATGATATAGCATTAATACATAATATAGTAGAAGGGCTAACTTTTAGATGTACGAAAAGTATAGAGAATTAGAGCATATTTCAACCAGCATAATAATAAATAATAATATATTATAATAATTAATATATTATGTATTACTCTACTATTATAGTATGTGATCGAGTAGTATATAATGAAATAATATATTTTATAAGTATTAATATATATTATAGATTATAATAAAAGGTATAGCATCAATAGTTATATTATTAAAATACATGTTTACAATTATAACTAACAATACATAAAATATTATTAAAAATTTAATATTTTAATAAAATATTATCTTTATTGAATTTGATTTTGAATGGGGGTTTAACTTTTACAAATTATATTTGGGTATTTTGCTTAATTTCTTTTTATTTTGGACTTTAGATTTGGGCTATAATTAGTTTAGTAATGTGTATATTATTTGGATTTGGGCTTAGTATAATATATTTGCATTTTGGAATAAATATTTTTTGATTACTTGGAATAAATATTTCAAAATATGAGTATTAGGTTTATAATTTAATAAGAAAGATAAAAAGTTATTCAATTATCAATATAATATAATAATAAACAACAAAATATATTTTTCGTTAATTCATATAGTATCATTAATAATAAATTTTACATACAATAACACTTTAATTAATTATTTTATATAAAAAAACTCTATTAAATATTTATATAATTTATACTTTTTTATAAGGTAAATTTGGATTGCATTTTCATCGTATAAAAATAAAATGAACTATTACCTTCGAATTAAAATATTTATAACTGATAAAATTCAAAACAATTTGAATTCGTTAGAGTCTGCTTAGCTCAATTTAAGCCCGAATCCAAAAAATCCGAGCCTGTAGTAGATCATACACTCGAACTGATTCGAGCCCAAAAAAATTCAAGTCCGGATAAATCCTAGTTCGAAGTAAACTCAATCTGAACTTGCCTGAGCTTACCCGTTTGCCAACTCTATATATTTCTAACAGGGTTAGGGGAGAGCCAAAAGGGACGTTAATTCCCTTCCCCAAGTCGCTCGGCCAAATGGCCATTTTCATTTTTTCCCTACTTTCTCCCTAAATCAAACTAAATTCCAATACTTAATTCCTCACTGAAAAACTTGATTCTTGTACTATACTTTAGATTTCACTTTAGATTTCATTTTATCCCATCTACTTAAAGTTGAGTAAATTTGTTTCCATGGAAAGACCTTCAAAACTACTTTATCTTCTACTTCAAAAAATATTTCTTTCAATTTTAAATCTACATACGTTTTCTGTCAGTCCTGTGTTGCTTTTAAGTAACTACAGATGATGACAACCTTCTCTTCTATTTCACGTACCAAGTCTAGACCCACGATCTTTCTCTTGCTAAATTCCATCTAATAGGTAGGTGTCCTACACATTCTACTATACAAGGCCTCGAATAGAGACATCTTTAAGCTGGCGTGGTAGCTGTTATTATAGGTGAATTTGACCAGAGGGACATATTTCTCCCAGTTTATTCCAAAATTGATCACACAAAAATGCATCATATCCTCTAAGATTTAAATATCTCTCTCAAATTGGCCATTAGTTTGAAGGTGAAACGCAATGCTAAATTTCAGCTTAGTTCCTAATGATTGATGTAACTGATGCCAGAACCTTGATGTAAACCTTAGATCTCTGTTAGAAACTATGAACGAAGGTACCCCATGCAGGTATACTATCTCAACAATATACAGTTCAACTAATTTCCCCAATGAATTGGTAGTATTTACTGGAAGAAAATGAGCTGACCTGGTAAGCCTATCTCAATTACTACCCAGGCAACATTCTTCTTTGACAGACTGAAGGGTAACCCCGAAACAAAACCCATGGTGACCTTATCCCACTTCAATTCATGAATTTCCAAAGGATAAAGCTTTCTAGAAGGAACTTGATGTTCCACCTTAATCTTCTGACAAGTTAGACAAGTTGAGACATACTCCAAAATTTCCTTCTTTATACCTGACCACTAATAGGAGTCCTTTAGATCTCTGTATATCTTCATGCTACTAGTGAGGACTGAAAAAGGTCCCTAGTGAGCTTCCCTTAACAACTCTTTTTTCAACCCACATCCTACTAGAACAAGTAACTTGTATCTGAACCTGAGCTCGCCACCATTGTCTACACTAAAGTTAAATGCTTTATTGGACAGCATCTTTTGTTTAAACCTATCACACTGGACATCTTTCATTTGTTCTTCCATTATTAGAGGGAGATAAGATGGTTTCACATCAAGCTCCGCCACCAAGGCTCCATCACTATACATTGTCACCTTAGCTCGAAGGGACAACAGGGTCACCATAGTCTTTTTGCTCAAAGCATCTACTACGACATTTGCTTTCCTAGTGTGATACTTAATTATTAGATCGTTGTCCTTCAACAATTCCAGACATCTTCTTTGGCATAGATTTAAATTATTAGGTGTCATCAAGTATTTTAGAATTTTATGATCAGAAAATATGTGGCGTCTTTCCCATACAAATAATGCCTCTAGAGTTTTAATGCCAAGACCATTGCTGTTAATTCCAGATCATGCGTAGGGTAATTTTTCTCGTGAGGTTTCAGTTGGCATGATGCATAATCTATGACCCTTCCTTTCTACATAAGGACACATCCTAACCTATTCAAATAGGCATCAGTATAAGTCGTGCACTCAACACTAGGCTCTAGTTGTGCTAACACTGGAGCTTTATTCAGGATTGTTTTCAATTCCTCAAAGCTTTGCTGGTATTCATCCATACAAAATTTTCTTTCTTTCTCAACAACTTGGTGAGAGGCGATGCTATTATTCAGAAACCCTTTACAAACCTCTTATTGTATCCAACCAACCCCAGGAAGTTGTGAACTTCAGATACATTCTTGGGCGAGTTCCATTCCAAAACTGCCTTTACCTTAGCAGGGTCTACCATAATACCATTCGCTAAGATAACATGTCTCAGGACGTGCACCTCTTTCAGCTAGAACTCACATTTATTGAACTTTGCATATAACTTATGTTCATGTAAGGTCCTCAACACAATTCCTAAATGCTTCTCATGATCCCTGTCACTCCTAGAATAAACAAGTACATCATCAATGAAGACTTCAACAAATTGGTCCAAGTAAGGCTGGAATACCTTGTTCATTAGGTCCATGAACACTATTGGTGCATTCGTCAACCCAAATGGCATCACCAAAAACTCATAGTGACCATATCTAGACCAGAAGGTTGTCTTTGGCACATCATCATCCTTGATTTTTATCTAATAATACCGTAACCTTAAATCGATCTTGGAGAAAACTAAAACCCCACTTAACTGATCAAACAAGTTTTCAATCTTGGCATCAGGTACTTGTTCTTTATTATAACCTTGTTCAACTATCAGTAATCTATACACAAGCGCATAGATCTATCCTTTTTTTTAACAAACAAAATCAGCGCACCCCAAGGTGACACGTTGGGCTTAATAAAACCCTTACTCAACAAGTCTTGCAATTGTTCCTTTAATTCCCTAAGCTCCAATGACATCATTCTATAGGGTGTGCACAATATAGGAGCTTTCCCTTTTTCTAACTCTATCAAGAACTCTATTTCTTTTTCATGGGGCTTACCAGACAGTTCAACTAAAAACACATCCAGAAATTCCCTCACTGTAGGTATTTGGCTAATTTCACTTCTAGACTCAGGTGTATCCAAGATATACACCAAATCGACATCTACACCCTGAAAAATCAGTTTTTTGGTAGACACCACAAAAATAATACTATTCGCTAATTCTGACTGTTTACCTAACAACAATATTTATTCATCCCTTACACTTGCAAGGTGTATAGCTCTAGTTCGACAGTCAACCAAAGCATTATGCCTAGTCAACCAATCTAATCCCAAAATAGCGTCAAACTCGTGGAAATTCAATAATAGCAAGTTTGCCAAAAACACATGCTCGCCAACAAACGAAGGACAATTTTTGATTAACTTATCCACTATTGTACTCTAACCCAAAGGATTTGTTATTAGTACATTCATCTCAGAATACTCTACCTCAAGACTAAGACCCTTTATGACTTTAGTACATAGTAAGAATCAGTAAACCCAGGGTCAATCAAAGCATAAATATTATTGTCAAGAAAAGAAAAGTTATTAGTTATAACTTCAGGTAATTCGACGTCTTCCTTGGCATTCATCACATAGGCGGGAGTTAAGGCGTCAGAACTTATCTTGCTATAGTTCTTTCTCTACGAACCCTTCATTAAGCTAGACTTGGCCGCCATCTTTGATCTGCTCTCATTTTGGAACTTCTGTGGGCTCCTAATAGATTGCTCCGTACTAAACTCAGGCTTAGATGGGAAATTTGTAACTAGCTGATCTCTAGATCCACAACTGAAATAAGCCCCCCAATGTAACACCCTATACTTGGCTTGGTTGCCAAGCCCAAATATCTGGATGCCATACCACCGTCTCATGTCATAAACAACAAGTAAAAGCTCATTCTAAACGATACTTCTTTCATATAATCATTCGTATAGGTTCTTGATCTAACATATTATTATTTATTGATTACACATGTTGAACATACATCAAAAGGTCTTAAAATAATAATTAAACATGCATAAGGTCCATTTAACAAAATCTCAAAACTGTCACGTAGGTATCGATACTAATACTAGGGTGTCTATATTTTCGTTAAGTGGTATCAATACCACCTAGAAAAATGATACCAAACTTGCATTCTACTTCTCGATTAAAAACCCAAAGTATTGAAATTTATCGGTGCCTGTCATGGAATATCGATACTTTAACCCGGAGTATCGATACTCAAGCAAAGGTATGGACACCAAATCTCTATTCTGACTTCCTGCATGTCTCAAAACACAGAGGTATCGATTTTAAAACCTGATTATCGATACCTCTGCCCCAGACCTAAAAAATGAAGCATATATGAGCAATTAATCCATTCCAATTTAGTTCCTAAACATCTTACATCAATTACTTTGATAAATAATCATTCAACGACCTAATTAGCAGTTCAATATCGCAAAATTGTGTTCGAGCAAGTAATGTCAATCCATCCTCATGCTCATGAACTCAAGCATAATAATAACATGTAATCCTTATAATCTAAACCAAAAACAAGCAAAATGTCTAGAAGTTAACATGGCTATAAACAAGTCTACCACATTTCCTTTTTCCCCAAAACGTAAATAAATATAGAACACCTACGAAATAATGCAAAAGTCTTACTTGGATCACCTCTCGGAACCATACTGCTGACACCGACACACAACTAATTTGCAATGGTTAAAGAAGGGAGTGGGTGAGCTTAACAAGCTCAATGATGCCCAGAACAACTAACATGCAAACAGTTCATCAAGAATTAATGAAACAACCATATAGCACAACCTTAATAGTTCCAAGTTTAGTGTCATAATATTCTTACTTGTGCATTGTTACTAGTTTTTTTTACATGGTAAACATATTCACTTTTAAGCATATACCATATTTTACATATAGTCACCTAACATACAAGCATATATCACCATACTCATAGAATCTCATGACGTTTAAGCATATGTCATGATACTCGTAAAGTCATAAAACATTCAAGCATATACCACAATACTCTAAAACATCTTTATTGATAAATTGCATAATGGTCACATGTCATATAAACACATATCACAATACACATATATTCATAAGTTAAGATAATTTGGCACTTGAGCTATGAAACATAAAAGTGAGCTCTATCATCACTCATTAGATACACGGATCTCCAACACACCAAACATAGACTCATAGAGTCAAACATATCCCAATAGTGAAGCATAAAGCTAACACTCTCCTTATTTCCCCTCACATGTCCCGTTGAATGGAGCTTACCTTACATTCCCTTATCCCTCCAACATGTCTCAGGGCCTCAAATCCCAAAATCACTGTACGTATAGGTGAGTACTCACAATCTTATGGCATGCCTTCTATATCTAATTATTTCAAGATCATAAGGCCAAAATATCTGAAACAAACACATATCACCTACCGATTATCCATGCACTATGAATCAACATCACTCTATCCTTATTCTTTGTCGCCATATCTTTACCATATTGTCGCGTTTGAATATATAATGCGAATGTGCAAGTATACACGTCGAATCAAGTAATAAAGTGATGAGTGAGTATCGTCTCCACAGGGATCAGAATTGATTAAAAAATAATGGTTATACTATTATTATGAAATTGACTAATTATACTATGCAAAAGAAACAAATGAAAAATTGATGAAGAGAATTAATGAATGGATTAATAAAATCAATTATGAATAAAAAAAAAGGCTAGGGCAATTGAAATACTGTGGCAATTCTCAAAGAAAAAGTGAGGAGGATTTGTACTGTTGAATGATAAAGGTTGGAATTACTTGGTTTTATTTTTGTATCATAATAATGCCATGGAAAAATCTTGACTATTCTACTGCTCAGGGATTCACTACTACAGTTTGCTTCTTTCGAGAGTCAGACTTTAAGCTATTATTTTGAGTTTTTATATGTCTAAAGAACTCAAAAATGATATCCAAACTATCATTCCTTTCCCTATACTGATCACAACTTCTACGTCTAGAGTGCTACAAATATTCTTTCGAACAGTCGCATGTATCAAATAATCACAAATTGAATGAAATTAGATCTAACATCATACCATACAATCATCTATGTCTAGAGCTTGCATGCATGCATTTAAAATAATCACAAATTGAATGAAACAGTAATCTATTCAAAATCAGACCATGGGCATTAAAGAAAGTAAAAATTCACCCAAATAATTCCAACCCAATGAGAATTAGCTCATGGATTGGACATTTAAATCCAAAACAAAACCATTCAACATCATCATTCAAGTTTACGAATCACAAAGTTCAAATCAGAAAATAAAGGCAGAACAACAGGAAGCTTTCGCTACTCTAGCTTTCACTTTAATATTGAGATTTGATACAAAACCCAGGGTAGGTTTCTCTTCCCCTTCCTTGCGTCTGTGATTTTTTCTCTGTAAGCTGTTACCTCCTCCTCTCTTTTCTTTGAAATTTTCCATGAGAATTTAATGCAAAGAAAGAACTGCTCTCCAATTCCTCTTTCCCAAAAATCCTCGTCTTTTTCTTTTCTCTTTCCTCCTTTATAGGGCAGGTCCCTCCCTTTCAACACACACTTTTTGCTTCCTTTTTTTCAGGGCGGTTTATCTGGTACAAGTATAGCTAGCCAAGAGTGACGTGGACTGAGTGTTGCGTCACCTTCCTGGAATTGCATGGCATTCTTGTTGGCAATGTAACCAACATTTTGTCATGGCAATATTTCAATTCTTTCATTTTCTTTCTCCTTTCACTCTTCTCTTCTTCATCCTGCACCTACTGCCAACAACAACGAACACCTTTCTTCCCCAATAATAAAAGTAACAAATAATGACATTTATAGTACAATCCAATTTTTTTTATGTAATGTTCTAAAAATATCCTAAAAATACAAACATATTTACTTAATTACGAACCGTTAATTCAATCTAGTGGCATGAAGTATAACTCTTTTCAAGAGTTATCACATATCATTCTTAGTTATTAACATGATCGTTTATATAATATTCCCATAAGAATTCTCATTATTACCATTACATTTCTGCTCTTACTTTTGCCATAGCATTTCCAATTATTCATCAATTTCGTCTATCACATACATCATCATTCCTTTGAATTATCACTGCATACTTACCATAGCATTAATCGTATTTTATTATAGTAACTTGACAACTTTTATGCTTTAATTTGATCCTTGTGGGAATGATACTCACTCACCACTTTATTACTTGAACTGACGTGTACACTTGCACAATTTGCACATCATTTTACACGAGACAGTGCACCGCATGGAGATACACTAAGTCGAATAAACCTTTGTCAAGCAAATCTTACAACTGAATCTTAAACTCCTTGAGCTCTTTTGGTATTATGCGATAAAGCGCAATAGACACTGGTGCAATACCAGGATAAAGCTCAATATCAAACTCAACTTCACGTTCTGGCGGCAAACCAGGTAGTTCTTCTTGAAACACTATAGGAAAATCCTTAACGGTATAGATATATTAAACTCTCAACTCCTTACTAATCGAATTCATCACATAAGCTAAATAATCCTCATAACCTTTTCCCATCATCTTCTCAGCCTTCATAGCTGAAACCACATTAGACATAAATTCTGGTCTTTCAACAACAACGACAATTTCCAACCTATCACTATTCCTCAAAGTAATTTGTTTTGTCTCAAAATCTACCTTAGTCTTATGTTCAGTCAACCAGCCCATACAAAGAATCACATCAAAACCGTAGAAAGCTAATTCCATAAGGTCAACAGAGAAAACGTGCCCTTGAATCATAAAGGGCATCTACGATAAATTTTATTCACTACCACACTATCAACGAAAGAACTAATAATAGTCATACCCAAATCAATAGTCTCTACATGAATCCTAATACAAACCAATTCACTCAAGATATATGAATGCATAGAACCAGAATCAACCAAAGAAAATAATGGAGTAGACTGCAAAGTGAAAGTACATGCAATGGCATTAGTAGAATCCTGATCTTCCGGCTCCCTAATAGCATAAACCTGAGCTAGATCTCTAGGCTTAACCTGTGTAGCAACAATATGAGCAATAATTCACTGCCTAATCGGTCTCTACCTTTACCACGAATACAGCCTCTAGTTGGGGCAGAAGTAGGTGCCGAACTTTGAGCCTATGAAATTTTCACTCTATTTGGGAAATCCCTCAGAAAATGTCCTTTCAAACCACACTTAACACAGCCACCTGTTAACTAGCAGCACTCACCAGGATGCCTATACTCACAGTGTGCACAAAGTGGCCAACCAGAACCACCAGTGGATCCATCAATATTGACCACAACACTACTCTACTGCCGAGACTAACTCAGTCAAGACCCACGTCTTGCACCCCTGCCAGAACTATGACTATCACGCCCTCTCTTACGCGGTTGACCAGATAAAGCATTGGAAATCCTCTTACCAGATTCAGTAACCACAGAACGAGGCAATTCAGTTAAATTTTTCACAACTGCTTTGGCTTTCTCAACCAACTCATCAAACATCTCTGAGTTCTGAGCTACCAATTAAACATGAATCTAACGATTAAGCCCAAAACAGAACCTCTTACAACAGTCCCCCTCAGAAAGAACCACATTAAGAGTGTAGTGACTAAGTCACACAAACTTTTCCTCATAGTCAGGCTCTAACAAATCACCTTGAATCAAATCAAGAAACTCACGTTTACGAGCCTCCATATACTGCTCGCCCATAAAATTCCTCTTAAAAACCTTAAGAAAATAACCCCAAGTCAAACGATCAGTAGTAGTACCTCTCTTAACCATATTCCACTAGTGATAAGCTTCACCATCGAGTAGAGACACAGTAGAACCCAACTTCTCCTCGTCAAAATAGGACATCTGCTCGAGGATACTTTCAACTCCTTCCAACCAGTACTAAGCCATGGTTGAATTGGTCTCTTTTACTCTAGAAAACTCTTTACAACCCAACGCCTGTAGACGTTCAAGTGGTAACCCTCGATTAGTAGGTGCAAGAGTAGGGTTAGCACCAGAAATCCTCTAAAATGTTCCTATCGTAGCTTCCATCAGAGGGCCAACACCCTACGCAGCGGAGTAGGAGGTACAGAAGATGTACCATCCTCTTGAGCATTAGCACTCACATTCACACGTCTACGAGGCATATCTAACAATCTACCACACAAAAAAACAAGCAAGGGTATAAACGGTGGGGAAATGATCCAAGTTACATTCCTAAAAGAAAACTTTAGGATTAAGGCAATGTGTTCCCATTCCTACCCCATATTCAATACAATCAAAGACATTTTAAAGCAATTTAAACAATCAGAGTAACTTAAACACTTGGGTTTCGCAACCCCAATTCACAAAACAATCACCTAGGATTGAGTGTTAATAAACCTAGCTTTGCTACCACCAAATGTAACACCCTATACCTGGCCCAGTAGTCGAGCTTGAATATCAAGATGTTACACCACCATCATACATCATACACATTATAAATTGTCACATTATTAAGCAAAGCATCCTCTATTTTAGCATCTGCGCGAGTTTTGGGTCATACATATTCTATTCATCATTTAAACATGCTAATCATACATCAAATGATCTTATAACACGAATTAAACATGCATTAGAACCACAGCAAAATTTTGAAACAAATCATGTAGGTATCGATACTATATCAAAGGTATCGATACTATTTTGGAAAATCGATACCAAAGAAGCATTTTATTTCTCGCTTAAAAATTAAAACCCCAAAAATTAGTCGTACCTTTCATAAAGTACCGATTATTTTACCCCGAGTACCGATACTTGTGATATGGTATCGATACCAAATTACGTTACTAACTTCTTGCACTTTCAAAAAATATAGATGTATCAATTTTCAAACATGAATATCGATACCCTTGCTCCAAACAGTAAAAATACAACATATTTAAGCATTTAGATCATTCCAACTTATACCAATTCAACATTCAACTATTACATTATCAAAAGAACATCAAAACATCTATATTAATAGCTCAAAGCATCGTAGAAATGTCCGAGCAAGAAAATGATATAACAAGAACAATATCCATAAAACCTAAAGACAATTAAGTTATGAAAATATCCAAACATCATGGAAACCTTTATGAAAATATTCTACCACATTGCCTTTATTTCCCCCATAATATAAACGAACAAATAAACACCTATGAAATAATTCAAATGTCATGCTTGGATCACTCCCTTGGAACCACACCGCTCATACCGAAACACAACTAATCAGTAATGGTTTAAAAAGAGTGAGTGAGCTTTACAAGCTCAATGAATGATCAGAATAGATACCATGCAAACATGTCAACATGCATTATCGAAACAATCATTTAGCACAATTACAACATCTCAAACTTTAGTATCATACTACTTGTTCATGCGATATTCATTTATTCATTTACTTAGTTATCCCACACTCAATTAAACATATATCACATTAAACATATTCACATTTTATGATAATTTGGCACTTGGGCTATGAAACGTAAAAGTGGGCTCTATCACCACACATCGAATACACAGATCTCCATCACACCAAATGACTCATAGAGTACAACATATCCCAAAAAGTGTAGCATATAGCTTGCACTCTCCAAAACACCAAACATATCCTTATGAATGGAGCTTATCTCACATTCCCTTATCTCTCCAAAATTGTCCTGGGCCTTAATGCCCCAAAAACACAACACATATAGGTGAGTACTCACAATCCTATGGCATGCCAACTATATCCAACGGTCTCAAAAATCACAAGGCCAAAATATCCATCATTAAACACACATTTTACTTACCATTTTCTGTAGTTTTTCACTACAACATCATATTATAAGCACAGCATTAATTCTGTCACTTGACATGCATAGCATGTCTACATTTCCACTTTCATAATAAACATCACAAGCATATAACACATGTCATGGCATCAAATTTTAGTTCTCATTTTCACATCAAATAAGTACATATTTCACAATCTAAACATAGGTATTTAGAATAGGGGTTTACACTACTTCTAAACTCCCAAATTTATACAATGAATCGTGTCTATGAGCATCAATTCCAAACACTGACCAATTACGCTTTCATCGAGACATCGAAAGCTCAAACTAGCCTTTCCCTAACTTGTAGGAGGTCTTAACGAATCTGAAGCTTCAACCAAATAAATAACACAAAAAGCACAATCAACATAAAACCAAAGAAACTCTTAAATTAAGCAAAAACACAAGCCTAAAATAGATTATCTTGAAATCGAATCCTTCGACATAGCAAACTTGAACTTCAATTATCTCGATCTACACTTAATCTTTTTCCCTAAAACTAATTACATTCAACTAATTATTCACATACGATTGATTTTCAACCCTTAAACTACACAAAAATACCCAATTCATGGTATAAAAATTCTTTAACATGTTATGGGAATTTTTATGAAAATTTATTAAAATATTGGAAATCATTAACAAAAATTTAAACTCAGTTTAGAAACCTTGTAATCATGTCAAACTAATTGAAAAACACTTTGAAACCATGTTTTTACTCAAAATCTTGAAATCCACCATTAATGACCCAATTTTTGGCTTTTATTTGAAACATGCGATTTAATGGCTAAAAACTCAGTTTAACAGACCATATAACATTTACAACTAATAGTAAGACGAATGGTTACCTTTGAGGGAAGAAAAATGGAGGTTTAGTCAAAAATCTGAAAAACCCAAAACTTGAGAGATAACACAATCAATGGTGTTTTTAAATGTTTTTCTTGAAATTCTATGGAGATTTATGGCTTAGGTGATGATAGAAATCAAAAGGATTAAGGCTTGTAAAATAAAATAGAATGGGAGAGGCTTGGGAGAGTAAGGGACAACAACAATAAAAGGGGAAGAAAGTAACGTGAAACCTATAGGTGGGGGATGATATTAGGTTGTATTTTTAAAATTTGGTTTAAATGTCTCATAAACACTCATAATTTAGACCCTTTTACAAATCAATACCTATTTAAAAATTGAAAGTATTTTCGATGTTATTTTCAAAAATTGATTTGATTTTAAAAAAAGCCATAAATGAAAACATTTTTGGTTAACCATGTTATGCAATTCCCGAGCATAGTAGAGCTAAAATCCCTAAAATACCCCTAAAAATCCTGGGCCCAATTTTAGGGTGTGACAGTTAATTTATGAGCACAACTGATATTGTTAAGGCTCACTGATTTACGATCACAGCCTAAGTTTATTGATTTATGATCATAAAAAATCTTTTCTGAGTTAGCTGATTTACTATCACTACTCCAAATAGCTCGCTGATTTATGGTCACAGCTGATATTATTAAGGCTCATTGATTTACGATCAAAGCGTAAGTTTATTGATTTACAATCATGAATAATCTTCTTGAGTTAGCTGATTTACTACTACTACTCTAAACAACTCACTGATTTACGAGTCACAACTGACTCCCTGATGTACGATCACAACCTACATTCATTGATTTACAATCATGAACAATATTCTCTGAGTTAGTTTATTTATTATCGCTACTCCAAATAGCTCGTTAATTTACAACCACAACTGATATTATTAAGGCTCGTTGATTTACAATCACAACCTAAGTTCATTGGTTCACAATCGTGAACAATCTCCTTTAAGTTACCTAATTTATTATCACTACTCCTAACAACTCACTGATTTACGATCACAGCCTAAGTTCATTGATTTACGATCCTGAATAATTTTTCCTGGGTTAGTTAATTCACGATCACAACGTAGGTACAATAATTTCAAATCACAGTTGAGTTGAATAATTTAATGGTTCCTAATCACCATTAAAATTAAAATTATTTAAGTTATTTACGATAACAACTTAGTTATGCAATTTGCTCGAACAAAATCACAATCAAACACTACAAGGTTTCAACACTAAGCAAAGATAGTTTTTCCATTTCAAAAGATAGCAAGTATATTAAATAAAAGGAAATCATGAGTTGACACTAGTATCGTTAGGGTCAGTGAGCTATTCTCCTTCTTCTTCTTCTTCTTCTTCTTCTTCTTCTCTCCTCTTCTCCTCTTCCTTCTTTTTCTTCTCCTTCTACTTTTCCTTCTTCTTCTCATTTTCCTTCTTCTTCTTTTTCTTTCTTCTTCTTCTCCTCCGTCTTCTTTCCTTCTCTTTCTCATTTTCCTTCTTCTTATTTTTCTTCTTCGATAGCATTTCCTTCACATCCAGTGGTAGGAGCTATGTTTGTTTCAGTAGGAATATCAGCAAAATAAAGCTTGCTGAAATTTTTCCACTCTTCAACAACCTCCTCCCAAGAAACTACAGAAGGGAAGTGAATATCAAAATTCAATTGAGCACCCGTGAGGTGACTAAGAGCTTTGAAATTTACCCTGGGAGCATTAAAGGAACTGCCAACCACTTGGGCATGCAGTAGAAAACTTGACTTTAAATCTGGCAGGTAATCTTGAAAGCTTTGCATTGTGTCAGCATTATATTTTTCCAAGGCCTCTTAATGGTTCTTCTCCAGATTAGCCACAACAAGTTTATGCTGCTCACCTATGGCTTTTAGGGTCTCTTCCAAAATAATTTTATCAGCTCACATACCTCCAATATCTCAATGTAATTTTTTGATTTCTTTTTCAAAAACAGTGAGGCAATCCTTTAGCCTATTATTCTAATATACCAATCTCCTATTTTCTTCATCTAATTGCCTTTGCAACTCGTAAGCCCTTTCCAAAGCCCCCATGGTGGATTGATAGGCATTCTTAGATTCCATCTTTTTTTATCTCCTCCTCATTAATACTTTCAGTGAGCCTTACACTGACCATACCAGCTTCAGCCAAAGCCACTTAAAAGGATAATATAAGTTCCTTCAATGATGGTTTCTTCACGCAACTAGATGATATAGAAGGAAAAAAATACATTTTAGCTTCTTGAGGTATACTCATGTCCTTACACCATGGAAATAATGTTTGTGCCTTACCACTAGTAGACATAAACTTCAGCGAACCCCTAAGAGGACCATACTAAACAATTACACCAAAAGTATCCTAGGTTGATGGTTTCAGTGAATGTGGGGATGTAATAGGAGAAGGATTCATAGGAGGAACTGCAACAATGGTTACCACACTACCAGATGATGTAGCATGGTTTATTCCCTGCTTTTGAAAAAGTTCCCTTATAGGGCTACCCTCGTATTCACTGCTTAATATAACATTGGCAGCTCCAGCAGTAGTCTTTTGTTTCTTTCAGCTACTTGCACTTTCTTCCCAGTAGAAACACCAGGGGGACCCCCTCGCACATTTTGCATAAAAGATCAAGCTTCCATGTACTAGTCAAGCTCCCTAGATAAACTCGTTGATTCGCCTGAAGTCTCTTTAGCAACACGAGTTGTGTCTACATCACCAACAAGTCTATTATCAGCACTGACAGAAATCACAAAGGTGTTTGCACTACCTTCTTGATTCCCTGTAGGTTTAGAGGACCACAGACAAGGCTTTAATTTACAAAAGGTATAAAAATAATTGTTAAGTTCCTCATTTTTCCATAAAAGAATAAGTCCTAACTCATCAGTAGCTCCATGTGGCCAAGTGAACTGTGCAGGCAAAACTGACACAATGTCCGCACCATTGTTATCATTAATTAGTCACCATCCATTAGGGACTAGATCTAGGAGGCAGTGGCAAAACACATTTCTCACAGTTAACACCTCCTTCAGCTTCAATACACGACCTCGACGAAGCCTATAAAATTGAGTCCACCTCGCTTCCAGTATAATTTCTTGTCCTCGTAGACACACACTCTTACTGGGTATGGACCACTCAATAGGAAAATCAAAACTAGCTCTAAATTTATTTTTTACCCGTATATATTTACAAAGATTCAATCAAAGGTTCGAAGACTAATTGGAAACAATCGATTCCAATCCTTTGCGATGGGTAAAATAGAACATACCAGAGAACCTCCACAATTACAGGCCTTGAGTTGGCATAAATTCTGAAAAATAAAAATCAATAGAGCCTTTTCTCGTCGACCACATTCAATGAAATAAGTCACTGTGATATACCACGAGAAGCCAGATAACTTCCCTAGAGCTATTCCATACTCTTCAAGAAGATGGAAAATGAAGGGGTAGAGTGGAAGATGAAAACCTGTTTTTAGTATGTGTAAGGAAAGTAGAAAACTTCCATCGATGGTGTCACTCAATCACCTCGACCCTTCAACAATGGAGAAGTCATAGGCGAAGTTGGGTAGTTGAATCCCTTAAGTAGCCAAATGACTACTAATTTCTTAATATAGTGGTGCAAGTATACGCTTTTGCCTCTAAGAGAGCATTTACTTCATGGCCCTGTGGAGGTTCACTTCCTGAACCACCATGGTTACCCTGAATACTACGACAACCTCTTTTTGACCTAACCATCGTACCCAACTAAATCCAGAATAACTGCAAAGATAATTTGGAAGTTTGAAGAAATTTACCTCTGAAACACGATTATCCTTCTCAACAATAACTCCTCTTCAAAAAATTCAAATCCAAACGGTTTTGTATTTAGGGTTAAAGTCACGTCCACTTAAAGAATTTTAAACCCTGACGATTCGTGTGTCCGAGAATGAAGGCACAATCAGCCTAATATAGTTGTACCCGTGACACCCCAAACCCAATTGGGATGGATCGGACCGAATTCGAAGCGTTACATTAACCACCGAAGCGGCTCTCTAGCTAACAACTACCCGACGCACATTTATGACTAATTAACACCACATTTATGACTAATTAACTATCATTTATTAATGCGGAAGCAATTTGTGAACCATTTTTAAAGTTTTTCTAAGTACTTAAACCTAAGGTTATTTTGGTTATTTTACCACCTAAGGTTAAAATATCCTTATTTTATTTCTAAATATTTATCGACCTTCTTTTAGTCAAATTATGCAAGCCCTAAAAATGTTAGCTTAATTCGAGTTCATTTACTATGTTTAATTCAAGTTTTATTATTAGGGACTAAATTGTAACTTTTACAAACTTTTAGTACATTTTCCAAATTAAAAATTAAGAGTGTTTCTACCAAATATTAATAGTTACAAGTCTAATCCTAAAATATTACCAAGTTTCCCTATCAGTAAAGGCTTCAATTAATCTAATCAAGTTTTAAGACTAAATTATAAATTAAGCAAATTAGAATACTAGATTACAAAAATAAAAAATCAAACCCCCAAAAACCCACATGCCCATATGAAAAGACACACGCCTGTGTGCAAACCACTGCACCTATTTTGTCAAAAAATTCATTTTAATTACCCAATTTTTCATATTTTACTTACCCATTAAACTTGAAATAGCTACAATTAATTACCATAAACATCCACACATCTCTAATTTAATTTATTTACAACAAATATGTAAAAATTAATCAAAATTTAACACCCAATTACATGCTTAGAAAACACCAATTAATTTACACAAGGTACATACCTTAGTCGCAAGCAATCCACTCCATGGTAAGCTTCAATTAAACATTATTACTATAAAATACATGCTTCATACACCGTGTTATCAACCACCGTACGAACACTCATTAACATCCTATAAATCAAACATCAATTAGACATAAAATCATGTATTAAAGCAATTATAAAATTACTAAAATTAAAGTTCAAAATTTAATGCCCAATGTCCATTACAAGTAAAATAACACTAGTGCCAAAAGCATCACAATGCCCCCATATGGTCTTTAAAATAAATTTCTTAAACCACTACCAAGCCTTATTCTTAGATCGCCCTTGCACTCGCTTCTCGACTCTTTACACTTAGAAATTCTCTACACGAAATGCCAGGGTGTGAGCTTAAAAATCTCAGTGAATGATAGTAAAAAATCAAGTAATTTGCACCCAATCATATCTAAATCAAAGCAATTTAAACATTAAATTTTCAGTCACAACATGTAAACATTTCACCATAACATCACATTCTATTTCAAGAATTATGAATCAATTTTTCCATGGCATGAAAAATCATCTTTTAACACATAATCATTCAATTATATTGTCACATTAATCAATTATATTGGCATAATACATCTATGGCAATAAGTAAACGTGTGATCATACATTAGATAAACGGATCTCTGAACTCCCACAAATCAAATACAGTCCTATGAATTAAGCGGGCTGAAGCCACATGCTCCCTTATAGCACCTCAAATAACCCGATGAGTGGAGACTCAAGCTCAACACTCCCTTATCTACTCCAAACAAATTAGTTCACCAAGAGCCATATGCTCATAATATCACAAATAATGGTGAGTACTCACAAATCCTATGGCATGACAACTATATCTAATGGATCCACCATGCAATGTTGCCAATATAATCATACATACAAGGCATAAATCTGGTGTTTAATCACTTAATTTAGGGTGTTAAAATGCCAGTAAAAGCATGTTGCTAAGCAATTTTAACATCAATAAAATTAAGCATAGCAAATATCATTTTCCTAATATTCATATACCAATTAGAACAACTTTATCAAATTTTCAATAAATCAGCAATTCATGCTCCAAATATCAATTTCTTCCATACAATTTAATCATGCTAAAAGCATAATACACAACTTACCAAACCAATTGTCATTTTGCTCTTTTATAAAATAAAACTTATTTTTGCAAATCCAACCGTCCAATATGCAATTAAGTCGTTAACAACACCAATTAAACCTTTAATTTAACACATAATCAGACTAATTTACCAAATTACCCTTAATATCACTCACCCCCACACTTAATTTTTTAAGCAATAAAAAGTGTTCAAACAAGCAAGTTTGAGCTTCAATTCTGATTTCCACGTTCCTCCTCTTGATGTGGAGCTTTAATAGAGACAAAGTATGCATTACAAACTAACAATAGCAACAAGAAACATGAAATTTGATAAAATATGAATCTAAATCATTGCTCTAAACTACCTTACCGATGTTGCAAAACTAAGCTGAAATATGGAATTCCTCAACTAAACTCCCTTTTTAGCACCTCAAACCACTTCTAATCTTTATTCCTAGTCCAATAACATGTATTCTAAGTATTAATTTCATCATTTAATTCATTTCATAATTTTTCGGAGAAATCATCCATGTTCTTAATCAAATTCGAATTTCTTAAAATTGATCCATAAAACGTGTTTGATCTTTTGGTTTAAGATTTAAAAACATGTTATTAAATCTATTTTGAGCTTAGAAATCCGTTAATATTTGGATTCCAACTCAAAATTAAAGATCCACCATTGTTGATCCTCATGTTCAAGAAAGAAGAAATTAATGTTGAAAATCCATTATAATCCCTTTAATTAACAAATAATTATTGAAATCAACTTAAAAACAAGTTTAGAGATGAGGGTTACCTTCAATTGAACTCAAATCATTGATTTGGAAGTTTGAATCAAAATGCTTGAAGAAATTCGGATGACTTTTTGCCCAACTTTGAAAATTATTTCGAGAGATTTTAGAGAGAATTTTGGGAGAGAAAAGGTTTAGATCTATTCTCTGATATTTGGTTTATGAAAACAAGCAAAAAAAAAAAGAGAGAAAAAGCTTTTAATTCGGGTGAAAAATGAGTGAAAAGTGAGATAGTTGCAAAGTTTTTAAAACTGAAAACCCCCACCTGATTTTCAAAAATTGGGGAAATTGCCATCAGGCTACTCCCACATTTCCCTTGTTTTACAAAATATTCATTTCCCTCCAAAATTTCTAAAATAAGGATAATTTGCTATAAAACCACTCTTATATTTCCCTTGTTTTGCAAAATGGTCATATTTAGTTAATATTTTAAATTCTCTCAATTAAACCTTTATTTTAAATTATTTTTAAATTTCAATTTAACCTAAACTATTTATTTTTACCCAAAAATTATTTAAAACTATAAAATTAATTTTCCTAAAAATATTTTTATTTTTCGAAATATTATTTACCGAATTTCAGATGAAATTAAGCTAACTAATTAATAATATAAATCACTAATTAACCCGATTAATTCCTAATTTTCACTCGAAAGCTGGTAAACTTACCTGAAACTACTAAACCTATTTTCGGGGCCTTACAGTACCTCTGCTTGACATGTGGTGAAGGGTGTATATCAATTTGAGCGAAAAGCGTATCAGAAACCCCACACTTCGTGTAGCGAAGTTCTCAAAAGAGTAACTTTATAACTCTTCTTTAAACTAGGTGGGGGACAACTTGTTATGGTGTTCGCTATTACCAAATCTTTACCCGGTTACCCGACTAGGACCGATCAGTAACCTACATAGTTCACATCCTTACATGGATTCGCACGTGATGAGTTCACATTCTTTCATGAGCTCGCACGGGCTGGGTTCACACCACCATGCAGGTGAACCTACACTTAGAAAACACGTGTTGATCCTAAAGTAAGGTACGTGTTGACATGCATGGAGCCTACTTACGATATCACATCTAGAAACCGTATCATATAAATAGAAATTAACTGGAATATATTTAAATGTTTAAATGCAAAAAGAAAATTTGTTAAATCTGAATATGTTAAAACTTCGATCACTTATTATTAGGTTGAAAGATAATAGATTATATCTCCCAGCAACACACAGTGATACTTCTAATCGAGACCGCATATATCACTTCTTTGTAACACTGCTTGTTTTGTGTTGTAACTATCTAACCCAAAGTCCCAACACATTGCATCAAAAGTTGATGGATAAATTTATAATATAAATGGAATTGCGTTGAATCAGGTTGTATTCTGAAATAGTCAGCTGGATTTAATTGTTTATGTATATGATTACTTAAATCGTTTTCTTTAATGAATAGTGCGCAGTTCGTGTTATGCACCGCCATAACGACTAATCATTGCCTTCATTACCAACTTTAAAAACAAAACATAAACCAGCTGAGAAAAGTCAAAGTCTGAAAGACAACCTACGATTATGCAAGTATAATAAGAATAAAACGACAAGAATTTCACTTGTATATAACAGGAGAACATCATAGTATATCCTCTCAACTTGTCTTTTGGTGAGCTCAAAGAAAAAAACAAAAGACTGCAAACACCATCACCGGAGAAAAGAATATGGCATCACCAGCAGCGAATAGGCGGTCGATCACAACCCCAAATTCAGGGCAATGGACTACTGGTCTCTTTGATTGTTTTGATGATTCCAGTAACTGTAAGAGACCATTAGCTTAACTTCATTGGTTGCTTTTTAGTATGATCTTCACATTAAAACAATGATTTATATTATTAAATAACCCACTTATAAATGTCGTTTTTTTTATGAAGGTTTCATGACATGGTGCTGTCCTTTTATCACCTTTGGCCGAAACGTGGAGATTATAGATAAAGGAAAAACATGTAAGCAATCTTACGTACCTTACCATTTACCAATTAATATCTCCTCAACATGCTTAAATACAAATGTATTGATGTTTAATTTTCTATCTACTATTTTGTTGGTGGATTTGCAGCTCCTGCTGACGCAGCCCGAACTTACTACATACTAGGCAGCTTTGGTTTTGCATTTTGTTACTCGTATCCGTATCGAAAAAAACTAAGGGAACAATTTTCACTGAAGGAACAACCATGCGGTGATTGCCTTGTTCACTGCTGTTGCATCCAATGTGCTCTTTGTCAAGAGCATAGAGAGCTTATAAGCCGTGGTTTAGACCCCGCTATTGGTATAATTTCTTTTTACAAAAAAAGTATTGTTTGGACCTGCTTTTGAGATATTCAAAACTCCAATATTTTGCTTCTTTCCATCCATTAATTAATGGGGTTTACTTCTTTTTTTTTACTGAAAAAGGTTGGGCAGCCAATGTAGCAAGAATGATCCAAAACGAGAAAGTAGCGCCTGTAGTTGAAGCGGGGATGAACCGCGTGGCTCCTTAATTACTATTTGTTCTTCACTAGTTTTCCTCCAGTGATGGGGGACATTATGATTGTTATGTATCTACCATGGGAAGCCTGCTCGGTGTGTTTGTATTTTGAAATTGATTTGATAGTTCCATTTTTTCTTCATTTCACTCTCAGTTGTATAGGTAATTATTTCTACGCTGATATACCGTTGGATTTTGTCACATTATTAAGTTTTAAACACATAAAATTATTATTAGACATTCATCCGTAAATAAATTATTTAATGACCCTTCCCACCATATTATTTATTGTTCCTTTCTAATTATTTAATAATATTTCAACAATTTTTTTCATGTGATTACACATAATTTTGGCAATTTTTTATCCTAAACCTTAAATCTAGGATCACAAACCTTGAACACAAAACCTAGAATCCAAAACCCTAAACTCGAACATCAAACCCGTAACATCCAACCTTTAAACCCTAAATAAGAACCCTAATCCTAAACTCGTAACCCAAATCTTAAAATCTTAAACTCAAACCTTGAACCCCAAACTCATAATCTCGAACCCTTAAACCCTAAACTTGAACCTTAAACACAAAACCCGAACTCGAACCTTAGTCCTTAAATCTCGAACCCAAACCCTGAACCTCAAGGTTCGAGGTTTAAGGTTTAAGATTAAGGGACCGAGGTTCATAGTAAAATAATTACTAAAATTGTGTGTCAATGACATGGAAAAAATTATACAAAAATTACTAATTTTTTAAAAATTGGTTGTATAAAAATAAAAATATTAACTTCTAAAAAAAAACAAAATGATTAAAATTTGTAACAGAAGAAAAGATTTGTTTATAATTTATAAAATTAATTATTTTAAGTAATTTAATTAAATTTAAATTAAGTTAGAGAAGATATTAGATATAAATGAGCATATAATAATACATTGTTATCTTTAAAATTTGATGATGTGGCACTATTTTATTGGTGTCTAAAAACCATATATTTTAGGATGATCCTAATATAATTTATTTTCATTCTATTTCTATTTTCGCTTTATTGGATAATGGAAAATATTCGAGAAAGTGTTTTTGGTTGAAATTTTTAAAAATGATTTTTGTAATAAAAAATATGTAAAAATTTAAAAACAATAAACTAGTGTTTTCGTTATTTTCAACTAAAATGCTTTGTAAAATTGAAAATGAAAAAAAAAATATTTTTAATATTAAGAGTGTTAAGAGTGTTTTTGGATAAATATATTAGAGATATTTTAAAATTTGTGAGAATTTTGGAATGGGCTCAGTTTTCTTTTTCAAATTTCACATGATTTGGATTAAAAATTTGGTTTTGGATTTAAAAATCCAAGTTCTTTAGTTACAAAACAAATAAAAAGTTGGATTTAAATATGTACAAATTCAAGTCCAATTTTATAAAAGTTAAATTTTTTATTTTAAAATTTATTTTAAAACTTACAATTTTTAATATTCAAGATTTATTTAAAAAGCATTAGAACTTTTTTGTTTTCTTTTCTTTCACAATCCTTTAAAAATTCAAACAATAAATAATTAATTTTACTTATAGTATATTATCAACGAAGTTCAAGGTTTTTAGAATTGGATAGATAGGCAAATTGGTCACATCATCAGTCCTCGATTTAACTAATTTGATCGATTTAATTGGTTCGATTGAATAAATTATTAAAAGTAAAAAATTTAAATAGATAAAATCACTTCAACTAGTTTGGTCGTTGGTTCGGCGAGTCTAATGGGTTCAACCAATTTGACCCCTTATTTCGGACTTGTATCCCAACCAATTCCTGATCCAATCAATCTTATCGGTTAATCCTATTTCTTTATGAAAATAGCGACGAAGCTTCATGAATCTAATATAATTTCCACAATTTTAATTTCTAAACCCCTAAATTTTAATTTATAATTTTCATAATTAGGCCACTAGTTTACTACTCCAACCTGTTCGATCAATTTGATTGGTACAATCGGTTCGATCGGTCCATCTAAATCTATTAAATAAATCATTAAAAATTTATGAAATAAAAATATTAAAAAATATAAAAAATTGTTTCAAACGATTCAACCGCCCAATCAACCGATTCACACAGTTCGTGGGTAAACCGATCTAATGCCTTTCTCTAGACTGGTTCCTAGCCCGACCGACTAGTCCAGTTCGGTTCAAACAACAATGTTCAATATCCTTCTAAATAATTAAATTTAATACATATATTAAGCTTAGAATTAATTGAAATCAAAATATGAATTTGAATTATTCAAACAATAAATTTTGAGTATTCAAAATTTTAAATATTAAATATTTTAATTCCCAAACAAAAAATTTGAAAACAATGAATTTATAAATCATAGATTTCAAAGCTAAAATTTTGAAATCCAAATTCAAATTTTAGTTCCCAAAGGTTACCTAAATCAATTGCTTATCCACATAAAGTAATTACAATTAGTAGCATTTTGAATTAATGAATTTCAAAATGAACTAATCTTAGTTTAAACTCATATAAACGCAATGACATTCTTTATTAAACGTTTTTCAAATATTAAATCTAATATTCTAGTTCGAATTCATATAAATATAATTTTTTTAATTTTAATAATCATATTCCTATTATAGAAAAATAGGTACCAAACATTTTTTTATGTTTTCATTATTGAAAATAAACTTTTATTTCTATTTAGCAAATATGTTTTTTCAATTTTTAAATGGTTTAATATATATGGAAGTTCCCAAACTTGGCTACTTAAGTATTTTTTTTTTTTACCTAATTGATACCTAAATTTGAAAACGTAAGTCAACTTAGATTTTTAGGTACCTGATTAACATCATTAAAATTTTAATTTCAACCAATCACATTGTGCCACGTGCATTAAAAAACCAATCATAATACCACTTGTATTAAAAATATTTAAATTAAATTCTTATTTAATTTCCTTTTAATTTTTATGAATTAAAAAAATCTTTTCATTAATTAATTATTTAACCTTTCCAATTTTTTTCATTTCCTTTTAATTTTTCATTCTTCTTCCCAACTCAATCATTATCGTCATTCACCATCACCATCATATATAATATAATAAAGTAAACAAACATTAAAACATTAAAATTGTGATTAGTGGTGCATTTATATTTTTTAATTTAATTTGTTTACTTTTTTAAGGCAAAATAAAGCATATAGGTCGATTTTTATTTTTATTTAGGGTTTTAGGTTGGTTTTAAAATTAATTAAGGATATAGGTCGATTTAACTGGAAAGCGCGTCCAAATGAATGAGCTTTCTGGAAAGCTTGGCCAGCTAGGCACACTTTCCAGATAACGATCAGATTCCAACGGCTTTTTGAACATTACCTCCAATGGTAAAAAATAAATAAATACCCAACGGTAACTTTTTTACCCTATAAATACCCCTCAAATTTCATTTTTTTTTTCATTCACATCCTTCTCTCAACTCCCTCAATTCTCTCAAACTCTCTCAAACCCTCTCAAGTCTCTCAACTCTCTTGTTTTTAATATTTTTTGATATTTTTATTTAAAAATATATTTTTTAATTATCTCATTTTTTTCATTTAAATTAATTTCTCATGAATGGTCGCCTCCTTAATCCGCTTTTGTTAATTTCAATAATGTTAAATTTAATTTTTTTTATAATTAGAATTTTTTTTATTGTGTAAATAGGCAGATGATTGTGTTCTGAAGGGCTTCATCCATAATATGGGAAAGCCTGCGATCCCTAAAATTCGTGGCCACTTGCAAGCGGCTGGATTCTTACATGCATCTCGCATGTCCGAGGGCTGCAAACTCGATTTGCAACTAATCAGCGCGTTGGTGGAAAGATGTAGGCCATAAACACACACTTTCCACCTTCCATATGACGAGTGTACAATCACACTCAAAGACATAGTGCTACAACTTGGTCTAACAGTGGATGGGTCAGTCATCACGAGATTTACAATCGTTTCGGGTAAAGTGTCTGTCTACCAATCACTGTTGGGGAAGGTTCCGGAAAAGTTTGGAGGTGGTTGGATATCAATGAATTGGTTGAAGGATAATTTCAACGAGCTCCCTAAAGACCCTGAAGACCGAACAGATGAGGTCATATAACAATATGCCCGAGCATACATCATGAGGTTAATCGGGGGCATTTTAATGCCCGAAAAATTTTAAAATTTGGTGCACGTAAGGTGGCTACTTCATCTAGTGGACTTCAATGACTGTGGGAAACTATGTTGGGGGTCTGTCGTATTGTCCACATTATACCAAGAGATGTGTTGGGCCACGCTACTAAGTGCGGCATCAATCGTTGTTGTCTGCTCCTACTACAATCGTGGGCGTGGTGGCAACTACCGTTTCTACCTCCCAAGGTGACCGACCTATATATGTTCCTGTTAGTAACAAGGTAAACATCATTTATTAACAAATATGTAGTTTGTACAGTAGTTTTATTATTATACGTTTCAACTAACATATCACTTGTATAGGTGGAACCATGGGCCAAGCTACGTGGGACTGCCCGAGTATCTAAAAGATATTAGGTTGTTATTAGATCAATGCTCGAAAGTGAGGTTTACCTATTATTTCGAACCTATATTAATTACATAATGATTCGTAAAAGAATTCATAAATAACGATGTTTACAATTTTACTTTTTAGTTTGAATGGATGTCGTACGTCGACACCGATTTCATATCATGCATCCCATCGGGAGTGTTTCACTATCAGTAGATGTAAGATGCAAAGGTGCCATTGGTAGTGTACGCAACGGTGGAAATGCACAAAACAAATCAGGTATTGCAGTATTTAGGTAAAGACAACGAATTTTGTCGCCATCGCAAGACCTGAAGGAGCTGCACAAGGTGGACATGCGGAGGAAGGACAACACCGACTGGTCGGTGCAGCACAAAGAGCACATCGAGGTATGGGATCATAGGATGCAATCCATACCAGTTTGTGAACAATTTTTCTCAGCGGACACGACAACAACTAATGATTACTTAGCATGGTTCAGAGCTGTCGGTAAGTCGTATCTGCTATGACCAGAGGAGAGGAGTTGGCAAATTTGGGTGAAGAGGTCACGTCGACCGCCTCAACATACTAGGAGGGGACGCGATCGCACGACGAGGTCGTCATTTGCTTCGGCAAAAGATGTGTCGCCTATGGTTGCGTAATATCTGAGTCACTTCGGCGCAGTTATTCCAATTCAATTAAGCAACCCTGTGTTTATTCACAAGTATCATCGCACTACGCACCACCGCCACGCTTGGTTGGTTCTTCTATTCTCCCAGGTACATATTTTGCTCTATCGATGTTTCTTGCATACTATACCCTTGTGCAAATGTCAATGTCGAACCCCATGTCAGGATAGATGCTGACATACCTACCACCACCTATGCAAGCAACCATGCAGCAGTCGATGGTGATGTCGATGCCCAGTACCTTTTCGACATGCCCGAGATTTGGAGCACCTTATGATTTCACGCCTATAGTGACCCAAGCACTGTACGCATCACTATTTTACGGGGGTGGCTCATCGTTGCAACCGGTGGACAATGGAGTGGCGGATACACGATAGTAGGCGAAGACGACGCAGCAATTGACTATGGAAGAAGATGATGGCGGTACCAATCCCAAAGATACGATCGCGCAGGAGGCCATGGTAGCTACGTACTCAGGCGATGATGACGAATAGGAGGAAGTTTATAGGCCTGCAACTCCGGATACATCTCTGGATGCTACTCCGGATACATCTTTGAATGCTACTCCAGATGCACCTCCGATTGTTCATACTTTACTTTTCTCAAATTGATTTAACTCTTCTTTCATGGCCAATATCCAATAATCATAATTTAATACTTCTTTAATATTTTTAGGCTCAGTGCATGAGATAAATGCAACATACTTACTAGTATTTCTAGGAGAAGATCTAGTAATTACCCATTGGGATGGATCTCTCAAAATCATACCATCCTTCACATAGTTGAACTCTCTTGGATTAGTGACTTCCCTTTCCTCAATTGAAAGTTCTTCTAGGGCATCTTGTGTTTGTTCTTGAATTTTGTCATTTGATGATTGATCCTCTTTATCATTGTTAAAAAATTCTACATATCATCACCAACACAAGAATCCTTTCTAAGAGAAAGATTAGAGTCATCAAAAATAACATGTATAGACTCTTCTACTACTAAAGTTTTTTTTATTAAAAACTAGATAAGAGTTAAAATTTAAAGAATAACCAACAAAAATTCATGTATCACTTTTTGCATCAAATTTACCAAGATTATCTTTGCCATTGTTAAAAACAAAACATTTGCATCCAAAGCGATGAAGATAACTAATGTTAGATTTTTTACTTTTGAAAAGTTCATATGGAGTTTTTTTAAAAAAAAAAATAGGCCTAATCATTATTCTATCAACAATATAACAAACAGTGTTTGTGGCTTCCGCCCAAATATATTTTGGTAAATTATTTTCACAAAGTATGGTTCTTGTTATTTCTTCTAAAGTTTTATTTTTCCTCTCAACAACTCCATTTTGTTGAGGGGTTTTAGGTGTAGAAAAATTATGACTAATTTCATTTGAGTTGCAAAAGTTTTCAAAATCAAGATTTTAAAATTCGGTTCCATAGTCACTTCTAACATTAGTGATAGAATAAACTTTTTCATTTTGATTCATTTTTGAAAATGTGATGAATTTTTCTAAAGCTTCATCTTTAGTACTTAAGAAAATAACCCAAGTAAATCTAGAATAGTCACAAACAAGTACAAAAACATAATGTTTTCCACCTAAGCTAGCTGATACATCATTAATAGGTTTAAAAGGCGCTCTTTTATGCTTACCCTTAACACATGCATCACAAACTTTATCTAGTTCAAAATCAATTTTAGGTAAACCTCTTACTAAGTCATTTTTAGCTAATTTATGCAAAATGCTCATGCTAGAATGTCCTAGTTTTCTATGCCACAATAAATAACTATTTTCATTTTTAGCAACAAGACATATGTTAGCATTATGCAAATCATCTAAATGTACCGTATATATATTATATCCTATGTCCTATAAGCACAAGCTTATTAGAAGCAATGTCAACAACTTTACAACCTTTAGACTCAAATATGACATTGAAACTTTTATCACATAATTGACTAATACTTAGAATATTATATTTAAGACCGTTGACATATAAGAGATTCTCAATAATAATTGAAGAGTTTTTACCAATAGAGCCTATACCTTCAATTTATTTTATAGAGTTGTCACCAAATGTAACTTCTCTTCCACTTTTTGGCTTCAAATTGATAAAGTGACTCTTCTCACTAGTCATGTGTCTTGAGCATCCACTATCAAGGTACCATAAGTTTTTCCTTGAATAATCCACCTCAAAGCAATACTCCTTTTCCTACATACATAGAATTAAAGTTTGATTTTTGGTACGCAAATTTTTTGGGGCCCATAAGCATTAGTTCCTATAATTTTATTCCCTTTAGGAATCCATTTTGAAATCAATTTCTTATCTTGAGAAGTTATGAGTCCTTTACGAACCCATATACTTTTAATGATTTTCCTCTTGTAAAAGTTTTGGGGACCCCTATGTTTATAAAAATTAAAGCTATTTTTAACAAAATTTTGTTTTGAAATTTATCTTTTTTTTCTAAAACTTTGTCAGAGTGAGCTTTTTTACTCTTAAGCAACTCAAGTTACTTTTCACGATCATCATGAACTTTAGAAAATAAATTATGCAAGTCTAAATTCTTATTCTCAGGCTCATTAATAATTTCTTACATTTTGTTACTTTCTCTTCAAGTTCATTATTGGTTTTGGAAAGCAAGTCATTTTCATTTTTCAAATTTGAAATAATTTTCTTATGTTTTGAATTCATGACTTCAAATTCCAAACCCAATTCACCATAGGCATCTTGCAACTCATCAAAAGAATAAGAATTTGAAATATATGAGTTAGAAGTTGCCTTAGAATCATCGATGGCTATAAGACACAAGTTGGATGCTTCTTGAGTTTCTTCATTGGATGAGTCCTCATCACTCCAAGTAGCAACATTGGCCTTGTTTTTTTTTTTTTTGCTAGACCCCTTCTTTTTCCATTGAAAACAATCAAACTTGATATGTCCCGATTTCTTGCATTCATAACAAATGATGGGATCTTTCTCCTTGGTTGATTCAATTTTGAGTCCTTCCTTCTTTTGGAATTGTTTTCCTTTATTGGACCTCATGAATCTCTTAAATTTTATCTTCATTTGTATTACATTATTCTATTGTAGACTTGAGGGCAATACTAACCTTCTTCTTCTCCATCTTTTCTTCTTCAACCCCTTCTTTGATTCTCATCTCATGAGTAAGTAATGGACCAATAAGGTCATCTAAAGAGTGTTTTCAAGTTTTTTCTTCTTCTATCGTAGTCACTTTAGCTTCCCATGCATTTGGCAAGCTTCGAAGCATTTTTCTTACAACTTTTTCATTAGGATAAGTCTTCCTATATGTTTTGAGCCCATTGATGATGATTGTAAATCGATCTAACATATCCTTTATGTCTTCCTTAGGTTTCATTTTGAATGTTTCATAGTTAAGTGTGAGAATTCCTACCTTAGACTTTTTAACTTGACTTGTACCCTCATGAGTAACTTATTACTTGTCCCAAATTTCCTTAGCATTGGAACATGAAGAAACTTTACTATATTCGTCTGGACCAAGTGAACAAAAGAGAGTGTACATGACTTTTGCGTTAAGTTGAATGTTTCTTCTATCTTCCTCATTCCATTATTCTTACTCTTTGGAACTAAATTACCTCTTTCTTGCTTTTGAGGAATAGATGGACCATTCGTGATAACGTCCCACACAGAAAGATCATTGGCTTGGATGAACAACATCATTCTAATCTTCTAATAAGAGTAGTTTGCACCATTAAAGTAAGGAGGCTTGGAGACAGATTGTGATTCTCCAAGAAAAACTGAACTAGATGTAGAAGTCATCTTGTGTGGTTTTGATTTGCTAAAAGTTGAGCTACTTCCAGGATCTCCTCTTTGGTTGTTAAACCTTCTAAAAGAGACAAGCTTTGATACAATTGTTAGCTCGATAAAACAAACTAAAATAGCTAATAGGGGGTGAATTGGCCTTTAAAAAAATTTTGGCAAAAGAAAATATAGAAAATGAAACACTGAACACAAAGATTTAGAGCAGTTAGGCCCCAATTGCCTATTCCACTACCTTAGCTTTCCATCACTAAGAATTTTCTCAAATTCACTAATTTGATAACCTTTGAGTATAAGGTTTAACCTTAAAACTCTCTTAAGATTTCTACCCCTAAATTTTAAGACACAGACCATCTCAATGAAATACAAATAAGAAAATAAAGAAACAATCTTTACAAGATCAAAGTGTTTGCAAATTAAGCTCAAATACAATGAAATACACTTGAGCAAAAGAATAGAAGTAAAGCTCACAAGGGTATGAAAAAGAAATATGGAAATAGTAAGGTCAAAGGTTGTTTGATTGAAGATTTTTGCTTGAAAGTGCTTTATTTTTGTTGTAGGCCTTTGGAAGGTGGTATTTATACCCCCTAATTGATTTCCAGCTATTGAGGTTGTTGGGGTAATGAATATGGCCGTTGGGGATATAAAACCAGAGCATTTATTTACCTTGCAACTGCAATTATCTATACCAAATAAAAGGGTATTGATCTTTTTGTAATAAATGTTAATTCGGTGACCGTTGGGATTTATCAATCAATACCAAAAATATTTTATCGTTACTTTTGGAAAAAAGGTACCGGATCGATTCTATGTAGGGTTTGTAAGAAACATAATGCTATTTTGGTATCGTTTTTAAGTAAGGTATCGATTATTTTTAGAAAATATTAATACCTCAAAAATAGTATTGATAATTTTTAGGATTTCTGAAAACAAAATGCAAGTTTGGTCTCAATTTTTCTAAGAGTATCCATAGTTTCAAAATTATCTACACTTGGCCAAAATGGTATCAATACTTTTTTGCCTGGAGTAATCCTAACTTGTTTGAAAATCATTTTGTGTGTTAAAATGATTTTAACTTGGTTAAAATAATTTTAACTTGATTTTAAAATTGTTTCAAAATTTTCTAAGAGTTTAATGTAAGCATTTAAAATTTTATATCTTACACTTCAAATTTAAAAATCATTTCTTCAATTTTAACTTATATTCAAAAATACTTCAATTTGTTATATTAAAATATTTTATTAAATAAAGTTTAGATTAACACTAACCCTAGAAGAGAGATCTAGAAAGCGCATCCAGCTAGATGAGCTTTCTAGAAAGCTCGCCTAGATGGCTGCGCTTTCCAGTTGGACGAGCTTTTCAGTTAAATTGGCATGTATCCCTAATTAATTTTAAAAACGACGTAAAGGCCTAAATAAAAATAAAAATAGGCTTATAGGCCTTATTTTTCTTTTTTTAAAAGAGAATTTCTATAATTTTTTATTATATTTTTAGATAAATAAGGGTTTATTAAAGAAGTAGATAAAACAGACAAACACCCATAGACCTAAGAAACGTTTTCTCTACTCTCAGCCTCATCACATATAATCCCCTCCATAAACAAAAAACCAGAAAAACAATGGGAGAAATCTGAAGAACCAAATACAGTAGACCAAAGTTGAAATCTGGAAAATCAGTCACCTCGAAGCTTGCATATCATCTGGGAGGATTGTGTCCGTCATTCCAAACTGAATCTCATCCTCCCACTCTGCTTTTTACTTCTTCTAATCTGGGGGTTCCATAGGCCTTCGATCCGCTGCAACTCTCAGGACTTCTTCCACCCAATACCAGTCATGATCTATGTGAAGAGCATTTCCGGCCAGCAAATGGGAAACTTTAGTGCATTGACGGTGGGTATGTTTCGCTTTTACTTCCAAAACCTAGTTCATTAAGGCTTTTGCGTCTGAAACATAGGGGCTTATGGTTTATTTGTCTAACCCCTCATGCTAGATTTTATTAATCACCGTTCTCGAATCCCCTTCCACGATTACTTTTTGAAAACCCATATCATTTGCAAATGACAAAGCCTGAACACAAGCGAGAGCTTCTGCCGTAAAAGGAAATGGTGCTCCTTTGTTCACAATCTCACAGGCCCCCATTATCCAGTCGTTCCCATCCCTAGCAATGACTCCTGTGCCCGCGATTTTAGTATCCATTTTGAAATTGGCATCGAAATTTATTTTGATAAATGTGTCTCCAGGCTACTCCCAACTAGAAGGACATAGAGGAGTTTCCTCAGTTAAAACAGCATCTTGCTTCTCTGTCTCAGCAATATAGGATCGTATATTTTGGGTTGTGCCTTTCTTTCTTTCATGCAGCCATTTGTTTCTTGCGTTCTATATGATGGAAAAGTAATGACACCACGTTTCTATTTTTTTATTAAGTGTTATGGTCAGTTTGTTGACTCCTATTTTTTAACAAGTCTATTAGTCAAATAAGGGTGAGTTTGGATGGGCGATTGGGTGCGGTGCGGTGCGTTTAGCTTACTTTTTGTCTCACGCTACAGTATCGCTACAGTATCTAATCTCACCGCCACCACTGTTTTACACTAACCGCAGGTAAACGCACCGCCCATCCAAACTCACCCCAAGTTTGTTTAATCTTTAGAGGATTATTCTATTTTCATTAGTCTGTTAGTGGAGAATCTTACTTCCACGATTTAATTTCTCTATAAGCCTATATAAAGGCATAATTGTTGAAGTTAATAACAGTGAATTGATTTTGGTTATCATCCTCTTTTGTGTTAAATGTTTCTTTAAAAGTTTGTCATCAGTGGTATCCAAGCCAAGTTTAGAGTGTTTTATGTTGTGTTCCAGATACGATGTCGCAACATCCGAGTGATTCCAATAGATTTGTTCAACCTGCTATTCCTCACTTTGATGGTCATTATGATCATTGGAGCATGTTGATGGAAAATTTCTTAAGGTCAAAAAAATATTGGTCTGTCGTTGAGGATGGAATCCAAGAGCTAGAAGTTGGAACCAGTTTGACAGATGCACAGAAGATGGAGATTGATGTATAAAAGTTTAAAGATTTGAAGGCCAAAAAATATTTGTTCCAAGCAATTGATCGTTCAATCTTTGAAACGATTCTTTACAAGGATACATCAAAACATATTTAGGACTCAAAGAAAAAGAAGTATCAAGGCAATTTAAAGGCAAAGCGTGCACTGCTTCAAACCTTACGAGGGGGATTTGAGAATTTGCGCATGAAGCCAGGAGAGACTATTTCAGATTATTTCTCCAAAACAATGACAATCGTCAATAGGATGCGTACTCACGGAGAAAAGCTTGAAGATGTTGCTGTCATTGAAAGAATTTTACGATCCTTGTTGCCGAAATATAATTTTATTATTTGCTTAATTGAGGAATCAAAATACCTCGATGCTCTTTCCGTTGATGAGTTAGAGAACTCATTAATGATTCATGAGTCAAAATTTGTTTTACAGGAGAGTGAAGAGCAAGTGCTGTAGGCACTATTGACTCATAAAGATTCTGGGCATGGTAAAAACAAATAGAGGGGGAGGAGAGCCGATGAGAGGAGAAATGTTTGGGATCATCGCATACCTGATGGGAAACCAAAAGCTACAAACAAATCCCAGATTAAATGTTTTTGATGCTACAGGTATGGTCATTACCGTAGTGAATGCTATACCAACCTGAATGGAAACAGTGACGGAGGTCGAGGCCATTGGAGAGGGAATGGTAGAGACTGTGGCAGAGAAAAGGTAAATTTTGCACCAGTAACTGATAAACAGGAAGAGGAAGAAGTTACCCTATTAATGGTGTGTGATTCGAATGAGGAGACTCGAAGAATTTATGGTATCTTGATACAGGTTGTAGCAATCATATGTGTAGAGACTGATCAGCGTTCTCTGAGCTCAATGAGACATTTTGAACAACAGTAAAGTTTGGTGACAACTCTCTTATTTCTGTCCAAGGATGAGGAAAGGTAAAGATCCAAACAAAGTTCTCATCTGTCCAAAGTTTTTGTGATGTTTTCTATGTTCCGGATCTAAAGACAAATTTACTTAGCGTGGGTCAACTCCAAGAAAAGGGCTATGAGGTGATTATCAAGGATCGAGTGTGCAAGATCCAAGACGTCAATCTTGGGTTAATTTGCTAAAGTCACCATGACGGCTAATAAGTTTTTTCCATTGCATATTCAACATATTAAATATGACCATTCTTGTTTTTCAACACAAGAAACAAGTTTAGCGTGGCTTTGATATTACAAGTTCGGCCACTTGAACTTTAGAGGACTGCAAACACTACAACAAAAAAGATGGTTGTTGGCCTTCCTACATTCGATATTCCTTCAAGAGTATGTGAAGATTGTGTTGTGAGAAAAATGCCTCGAGATAGTTTTCCAAAAGAAAAAGCCTGGAGAGCCTCAAAACAGTTTGAACTGGTTTACTCTGACATCTGCGGACCACTGAATCCAACTTCAAATAGAGGTAAGCGTTATTTTATAACATTCATAAATTGATTTCAGTCGAAAGAGTTGGGTTTACTTTCTACATGAAAAATATAAAGCCTTTGTAGCTTTTAAGAGCTTTAAAGCTCAGGTTGAAAAGAAAGTTTGAATGTCAATTAAAGCTCTTAGCAGTGATCATGGAGGAGAATATCTTTCTCAAGAATTTGTAAGCTTTTGTGACTCTAATGGGATCCATAGACTACTTACTGCAGCTTATACTCCTCAACAAAGCTTGGTAAGAGACTTGGAACATTACTTCTTCGTAAGAGACTTCAAACAATATTTAAGATTATTCGATTATTTGATTCTTTTCAAGTTGAAAAGAAAGTTTGAATGTTAATTAAATCCTTGTCAACAGAAACCCTGCACATGCTGTTCAAAATATGACACCGGAAGAAGCTTGGTCAGGTCGACAATCGGATGTGCATCATTTCAGGGTGTTCAGATGTGTTGCTTATTCTCATGTGATGGATCAGAAGAGGACAAAGCTTGATGACAAGGCTGAGAAGTGTGTTTTTCTTGGCATTAGCAATACGTCTAGAGCCTACAAATTATAGAACCCCACCACTAAAAAAAAATTATTATCAGTCGTGATGTAGTTTTTTATGAACAAGTGTTCTGGCCATGGGAAGAAAATAATGACAACCAGTAGTTTAGGTAAATTCTAGCTGATTTTAGTGATGAGATCATAGAACCAGCAATGGAACAACATACAGCTGAAGCAAATCAACAAAACGGGCATGGTAAAAAGAAAGAAGAAAACTGGTGTGGATGAAAGATTATGTGGTCAATGAGAATCAATCTGAAGATGATGAAGATCCTTAGAAACTTTTTGCTTTATTTGTAGATTGTGATCCTATGAATTTCGACTATGCTTGTAAAGAGTTGAAATGGAAGGAAGCTATGAATGACGAGATTGTTGCAATTGAAAAGAACAACACTTGGGAGTTAACTGATCTTCCAATAGGACAAAAGCCAATTGGAGTTAAATGGGTTTACAAGACCAAATTCAAAGAAAATGGTGAAATTGACAAGTATAAAGCTCGTTTAGTAGCTAAAGGCTACAAGTATAAATTCGGTTTTGATTACAAAGAAGTATGTCTTCCTGTGGCTCGGCTTGACACAATCAGATCGGTGGTGGCAGTAGCAGCACAAAACTCGTGGCTGATTCTACAACTTGATGTAAAGTCAGCTTTCCTACATGGGGAGTTGGAAGAGCAGGTATTTGTCGATCAACCTCCTAGTTATGTGAAATATGGTAGTGAACAGAAGGTATATAGATTAAAAAAAGCACTATACGGGCTGAAACAAGCTTTGAGAGCCTGGTATAGTCGAATAGATGCTTATTTCATTTCAGCAGGTTTTAAGAAATGTCCATATGAGCATACTCTTTACTGCAAAGTTAAGAATGAGAAGATTTTTATTATGTGCTTGTATGTGGATGATCTAATTTATACTGGGAATGATTCAATAATGCTTGATAAATTTAAGCAATCAATGATGAAAGAATTTGATATGTCTGACCTTGGGTTAATGCATTATTTTCTTGGTATTGAAGTATATCAATCAGATTGTGGAATTTTTATTTCACAAAAGAAGTATGTCGGGGAAATTTTAGACAGATTTAGGATGAAGAATTGCAATTCTGTGGCCACTCCCACTGAGCTGGGGCTGAAATTGGAGAAAAATCCTTCTGGTAAGAAGATTGATAGCACTTTATACAAACAACTCGTGGGAAGTTTGATGTACTTGACAGCCACACAACCTGATATTATGCATTCCGTTAGTCTTATTAGCAGGTTCATGGAACACCCAAAGGAGATGCATTTTCTTGCTGCTAAAAGAATTCTTTGCTACTTACAAGGGACATCGGATTATGGGATCTTATACAAGAAAGGAGTGAAGTATGTTACAAATGATTCACTGATAGTGATTTTGCAGGAGATACAAATGATTGGAAGAGCACTTCGGGGTATGTGTTCATGCTAGGATCAGGGGCTATTTCTCGGTCATCTAAAAAACAATCGATTGTTACTCTGTCAACCACCGAAGCAGAGTATGTTGCAGCCACTACATGTGCTACTCAAGCAATTTGGCTAAGAAACATTCTTGCGGATGTTTTTTTTCCACAAAAGGAACCTACTCCATTTTAATGTGGCAACAGTTCAGCTATAAAATTGTCAAAGGATCCTGTCTTGCACGGAAAAATGAAACACATAGATGTAAATTTTCATTTCTTGAGAGATCTCACGAAGAAGCGAATTATCGAAGTTGTTTACTGCAGAAGTGAGGATCAAGTTGCTGATATTTTCACCAAACCTCTCAAGATTGAAAGGTTCATGAAGTTGAGAAAGCTGCTGGGAGTTTGCTCATTGAGGGAGGGATCACATGATGAAATTGCTTAAACTGGAAATCTGCTTTCAGTTTAAGGGGGGGATTGATGGAAAATTAATGACACCACGTTTCTATTTTTTGATTAAGTGTTATGGTCAGTTTGTTGACACCTATTTTTTAGCAAGTCTGTTAGTCAAATAAGTTTGTTTAATCTTTATGGGATTATTCTGTTTTCATTAGTCTGTTAGTGGAGAATCTTACTTCCACGATTTAATTTCTCTGTAAGCCTATATAAAGTCATAATTGTTGAAGTTAATAACAGTGAATTGATTTTGGTTATCTTCCTCTTTTGTGTTAAGTATTTCTTTAAAAGTTTGTGATCTCCATATAGCCCAACAAGTTACTGCTAACATCTTGCATCTCATCTCATTTGAAAGTTTGAACATAGAGCTAAGCTGATCCTTAAACTCTGTGCTCTGCTGTTGCGAAGGTCCCCAATCAATATGACACACTTCCCATACTCGTTTACTCAATTCACAATTGCGGGTGCTGAAGTTTCAGGCCTAGCTTGGGAGACGGGACACAAAGGATTATCCGCTTGTACAAATTTGAGTAAGTAGGAATAATGTCGTGAAATATCCTCCAGACAGTGATTTGAATCCTTGATGAACATGTAATATTCCTGAGTTTCTTGAAAAAATATGTATAATTATCAGTTGAGGTAGCAGTATCTGTATTTAGAGTAGAATTTAGGCCATTATCCATCAGAACTTTGTATCCGCTCCGAACAGTGTACTCCCCTGTCTCCCCCCTAACCACACGCATATCTGGCATCTCATAAGTTGCAAGCGGGACTCCTAATATTTGCATGTCAGTTTTAATCGCAGAATGTTCTCCTTTAACTTGATCAGACCCCAACAACCAACGATAGATCCAAATCGAGACAGTTTCCCCATTGCCTATTCTCTAAAATTTTTTATTCCATGTTTAAAACAACACATTTACGTTTAAAAAATTGAAAGCAATCCCGAAACCTTTAAGAGATAATAATAATAATTTTAAATATCAAGTTATGATAATAATAAATATCTACTTATAATTTTGAGAGAGTATTTTTTTAATGTAATCTAATATATATTTGTATAGGGTTTTTTTAAAGATAATTTTTATAATTTTTCATTTACGTAAGATAAGTTTGATTTATCTTAAATATTTATCAGAAGTGAAGTTTTATAATATGTTGTCTTTTACTCTCTTGTTCTTTATGAGAAGACTTTTCAAAAAAACAGGCCTCCCCGAAACCTGCACAAGGGCATGCCACTCAGCTATTTAAGCCATTTGCATGCACTACACCAAAACAAGTTTTTAGCGACGTTTTTTAGGCCTTTAGCGCCACTAAAAGTATTTGCGCGCTTTCACTCCGCAAAAAAATGCCGCTACTGACAACACGCTAATTTTAGCGGCATTTATGTGAGATTCAACCATAAGCGCCGCTAAAATTTTTACCACAAATGCAGCTAAAAATCATGAACTTTAATGGCGCTTCAACCGCAAGCGCCGCTAAAGATCATGTCTTTGGCGACACTTTTACCATAAATGCCGATAAAGATCATGACCTTTAATAGCGCTTTTTCACAAACGCCGCTAAAAACATAACTTTTAAAAAAAATTAATTAAATAATATTTATTTATATGGTAAATATTATATTATGTTTTATTTTTGAAATTTAAACTTTAAACTATATACTTTTAAGGATAAAAAATATTAATTAAATTAAATTTTCTATTAAAATTTGAACTTTAAAGCTAAATATAAAAATTAATGAATTTAAATTTAGAATTAAAATATTATGTTTAAATAAATGAGCAATCTACCTCACAGCTCATCTGATCTATATTAACTCAGCCAAATATAAAAGAAACTAAAAAACACGTAATAATTAACAATCATGTTAAAGAAGCTAGTACACAAGGTAGCTACAAAACCCTGTTCCAATAACACCAAATTCAAGTTCCGACTAAGATAAACGACCATGGAATGCAATATTAAATAACACTCCACTTGAAGAAGTGCTAAGCCTTGGCTTTTCCAGCTTGAAGAGATTGAATCCTCTACTACACCTTCAATATCTAAAGGATGCAAAACCAAATGATCAGATAAACCCCAACAACATAAAAGTTCAAGAACTCGAGCCCCAACAGCATACCCTGCATCCTCCAGCCTGATCCATTTTCCATGAAAGATATTAGATTCATTGACAATAGAAGAGCCATTTACTGAACTAAGCATCATCCCAAATCCCAATATTAGCTTTAATGTGAAATAATCAGATCTCAAGATCAGTCAGCAATGACCATAAAACATTAAGAAAATACCTTCTTTCTAATTCAGCAATGTTTTCAACCCGAGTTTGATTGTACTGAACAAGCTCAGAGAACAAAAATGCAAAGGCACTCAAGCTAACCTGAAATGGAAGCACAACATTCAACAGTTCAAATTTTGACTCCAAATTGATTTAAAACAAATCCCCAATAAAAGCTACTTAATCTTTAATGTTCAATAAATTTGAACTCTAATATAGCACCTGGATATCCCTTTAAAGATATTGAAACATCTTCCATCTCTGCAAAAGCTTCTTCTTTGTCTCCAACCTCGTATAAGGCCAATGACCTACCAACTCTTGTATAGTCTAAGAATGCAAAATCTTTATAATTTTCAACCACCTGAAAGCAAGTGATGAAAATTTATTCACATACACTGCTGCATCACAGCTTCACAAGCTGGTCTAAGTTCATAGGCATCAGAGGTGCATTAAAAATAATACGAATTATTGTATATATGTAATATGCTATGGTCATAATAATCCTCTTGCAACAAAATAAGGTCTGAAAAGGGCAGAGACACATTATACCTTCATATTTTAAGATGTATTAGACAGTAGAATTCAAAATTCAGAATTCTATATATGCCAATTTTAATGACTGAAACAATAAAACAATGCTGCATTTCTTTCTGGTTCTTCCAATAAAAGAATACAATAGAACTAAATGTTAAAGCAGAAGTGAAGATCCTGATCCAGAACACAACCCAATAAAGTATTCTCTCATAACAATCCTTCGAAAGATGTCAAGTAATACAAGTATACTAACTAAAAAAGATTCAACTAGATTCTAAATTATTAATTTGCTGGACTACTTCTTTCAACACTTGGTTTGTATTTTATTTTGTTTTATTTTATTTTAAAATTTAAAAAGAAGAATTGTTCCACACAAAAATGTGGCAAGAAATTCATCAATGTACAGGAAGTTCAGAGGTTTAAGAAAATTTAGCAAGCCATCCTAGCCACTGTGCTATGGTATTCAGAGAATATGAGATAAAAAATATTGAGCTGTTGGATGGTGCCTCATGATGTTTTAATTTCCCAGCACTCAAAAATTAGATGGAAATTTTAATAAAGAAAAGATTTGCAAGCAAAGAAAATAATTTAAGTGTAAAAAAAAATCAAGAAATCAATTTAAAGAAAGCCCCATGCTTGTTCTTTGCATAGAAAAATAGTTAAAGTTAAGAGATTCCATTAACTTTGGAAACAGAGAATCAAAGAAATAGGTTAGCATAAATCATGAATAAAGGGATTTTAAAGTGAAAACAAGGAACAAAATGATCAAACACTGAAAAAATATAGCAGATCTAAGACTCAAAAGCAAGCAAAAAGTTAAAACCAAGTAAACACAATAAAACAATGAGAAAACTGAAGAAAAAAAGTTTTTTTTTTTTTATGTATACCTGTTTGAAGCAGAGATCAAAAGCTTAGAAATTTGATTTGCAAAGGAATCAAAAAATCAGATCAAGTAAGGCCAAAAGGCAACGAAGATATTTTCTTTTCGTCTCCCGCGTTTCAAACATAAGAAGCTCAGCTGTAAAAAAGGTGCAAGAACAGAGTGTATTATTACAAATAATCATAAGGGTACTAAATGATACTTAATTTTTGTACCAAATTAAATATTAGTTAATTCAATTACTAAATGGTATATTAACCCCTACCAATAAAAGAAGGAATCAAATGGATTTTTGTACCAAAAATCCAGTCAAAAAGTATTACATATATCAGAGCAAAACCCTCAGTTGGCCCATTAACTACGGGTAGGATCAGCGTATTGGTGAAATAGCTGAAAACACAAAAAGAAAACAACGTAAGGATCAGCACTGCTAAAAACTTGACCTGTATGCAAAAAGAACCTGCATTGGAGGTAAGCAACATACTTAAAAAACCTCAAACATATCATGAAATCATCTCAACATTGGAAACAAATTTATAAAACCTTTTAGAAAAAACCAAGTATTGAAGAATTGCACAATGTACAGCATGGTTTCTTGCAAGGAAAGAAATGAATACACTTCGGATTACTTACTGTTCCCATGTAGCTCCGTAAAATGGAACAGCTGAAATTACCCAGAACCACAATGTACAGCATATATGTATATCGATGTTTTAGGCATTAAACCAGTTTCAAATAATATTTCAGTTGAATTGAGAGACTTTCATATATGTATATCAATGTTTTAGGCATCAAAGGAACACCCAAAGCACCTGTGGCCTTCTATATTTGCCAAGAATCAGCCCATTTAACATAACCAGGAATGAATTTGGCGTATGAAGCTCTTCTCCTGACAGTAGCTCCATGTCTTCAACCCCCAAGCAATAGCACTACAATAGAAACAATACAATGAATTTAAAATGTGAACATAGGCAGGATAATGATATCACTAGGCATATAGATAAGGACTAAGCCCAAATGCGTTAGTTAAAATATACATAAATTGTTTTTTGGTTCTTTTCTCATAGTAAATATTCAACATCCATCCCATAGTATTTCATTTTCCGTCAAAGTATTTCAAGAAATATATATTACTCCTCGGAAAGAAAATTTTTCTTTATATCAAATTGCTTTAAGCTACACAAATATTTTCTAGTTTGATTAGAAATTACTTAATGTGATGAAACTACGGACCAAGTAGCCATCCCGAAAACAGATACGACACGTTAAGAAACATAGAAGCTTGAAGTTGTTAGAGTTGACACGGTACTAGAATCTGAACCATACTGAAAACATCCCCAGCATTTGATATAGTAGTATCGTGTTGCTCAACGGATTTCCCATAGCAAATAAGAACTTCTATATTTTAGGACCAAAGACTTGTCTGATATCAACAGGAAATATCTCCTCGCTAATTACTTTAGAATGATGTTATTCCTATGACGACGGCTTCACAGACAATGGACCCTCGTCCTCGTCAGTTGTAACAAGAGTCGTTAGGGCCAAGTTTTTATCTAGTCCACAACCTTCGGCTTCTGGAGTATCACAAGGGCAAAGCATTCCCCACTATAGAAGTTAAAGGAACAGAAAAGAATTAAGAGAAAAAAATAAATATACAGAAAACAGTAACAGACTGCAAAAGCTTAAGTAACAATTCCTAAATAATCCATATTAAAGTATTTTGAATGCAACAGCAGACATCACACTCACCTGGCTAGGATGCAAGGCCCTTGGTCCACTTACTTTTCGAGACTTATCAAACTGTTGTGAGACTTTTGTCATAAAGCCCAAAGTTTCAATAAAGGACATCCTCCCCGGAATCTATCAGTGAAAGATTTTCCATCAATTTATGTTGTACTAAGAAAATACAGATGAAAAATGGATAAATAGAAACCAGCTAAGAGGATAATAAATACCTGTGTCACGCCTTTACTCTGCATTCTGAACCGATTGATATGAAGGTTTCCAGTAGAAAGGGTCCATTGAAGGCCTTTACTAATGATGCTCACACAAAAGCTACAATTCAAGAGAGAGAGACAAAATCTAGGTTATAATGGAAGGATCAAGCAGAACTGACATAAATTAACAGAGAAAAAAGTGGTATCATTTTCTGAGTAAACGAACAGAAAACATAACTGAAATGCAGAAGAGAAAGTGAAAAATGCAAATAAACGCAAACAATTTTTTTCCAAGAAAAAACAAAAAAAAAATCAGGCAAAAAAGCAAAGAGAGAGCAAGAGAGAGAGGGGGACCTGGTTTGAAGAAGAAGGTTGAAGGCAAGTTCGTTGTTTCTAGGGATTTAGCTGCTTTGGGGGGCATTGCTTTAGGTTTCGCGCAGAGCTGAGGGAGTAATAGTGTGCTGAGGTGAATATTTTTAGGGGGAAAATTTGGGGTTTCAGGGGGAATTTATGGATAAAATGGCGCCATTTTTTAAAGTAAAATGTTTTTTTTTGTGGCGTTTTTTATAAAAACGCCGCAGTTACTTATCTTTTATAATATTTTTCATAAAAATTGTAAAAAATTATTTTATTTTGATCAATATTGCTTTGCTAAAAATTATTAGTTATGTGATTTTATAAAATATTTTTTATAACTCTTTTTTATAAACTGTTTTTTATTAAAAAATCAAGTACTCTCAAAATAAATATCGTATATTTTAATAGGAAAACAAATGATTAAATGGCTATAATTAATTATTAAGTTAGAATTATCTAATGTAAGCAATCAATCTCTCACATATCAAATTTCTGTTAAAGATTGAGACATTAATCATGATTTTATATTATTCTTTTCCGATCTAATCTCCATTTTATTAGAATTATCCATGATGTTCGATGTGGAATGATTTTAGTGTTTGTATTTTATTTTTATTTGTTATAATTTGGTCCTATCCAAAATAGATAGTTATCTATCCATATCAATCTGTTACTTTTTTTTTTTATTTATCAATTTTTTTAATCTAATATTTAAATATATCAAATGGTTTAGATTAAATATTTTTAAATATAAAAACATTAGTTAATTGTATAAAATTTCATCATTTATCAAATCTAAAGTAAACCTTAAATCCTAAACCATTTAATATATATAAAATTGATCTATTATCTCTTAAATAATTTAAACTATAATCATAATTTTAATATATTAAAATTAATATTATCTCTTTTACAATTATATAAGAAATTATTTAATATATAAATTAAAAAACACCAATTAATCTAAACTCTTAACCCCTATCTCCTAAACCCTAAACCCCTAACTCATAACACCTAACCCCTAACCTCTAGCCCTTAACCTTTAATCCCTCTTTTACAATTATATAAGAACTTAATTAATATATAAATTAAAAAATACTAATTAATCTAAACCTTAAACCCTAACTCGACCCTAAATCTCTAAACCCTAAATCACTAGCTATTAACCTCTAACATCTAACCCCTAACCCTAACCTCTAAACCTTATTTAATATAAATTAAAAAATACTAATTAATCTAAACCCTAACCCCTAACCCGAATCCTTAACCCCTAAACCTTAAACCCTAACTAACCCTAACCCCTAACCCGAATCCTTAACCCCTAACCCCTAAACCTTATTTAATGTAAATTAAAATACACTAATTAATCTAAACCCTAAACCCTAACCTGACACCGAATCCATAAACCTTAAATCCTTAACTCTTAATCTCTAACCCCTAACCTCTAACCCTTTAACCCCTAAATCACAACCCTTGAACCAGAATTCTTAATCCATAGTCCCTAATTCCATAATCTATAAACCTTAAAATTGTAACTCCTAAACTGGCCTTAAATCCTAAATTAACCATATACCCTAAACCATATATATTAAACCCTAAACTATAACGATAATTAATTAAATATTTTAAAATTAATACTACCGTATCTTTTACAATTATATATGAAATTATTTAACATATAAATTAAAAATCAATCAGTTATGTATCAAAAAAATTTTAAAATTATTTTAAATAATAGTATTTTAATTTTTCCATTTTTAACAAATATTTTTCTATGTTTTTTATTTCAAATTATTTCTACGTGTCATTGTTTCAAATTTATCCATTTTTAACAAATATTCAATTAAAAATAAATTGAATTTTAATTAATATAATTAAGTAAACAAATTAAATAGTAAATAGATAGATAAAATGTTTTTGCGGCGCTTTTTCAAAAACACCGTTAAATCCCGAGCATTAGCGGTGCTTTTTTAAAAACGCCGCTAAAGCCCCGAAAGGTCGTTGGGCTTAGGTTTTTTACGGCATTTTTTCAAAAAACGCAGCTAATGCTCATTTTTAGTGGCGCTTTCGTTAATGCTCGATCTTTAGTGGCATTTTATGTTGAGCGCCGCTAATGCTCGATTTTTAGCTGCGTTTTTTGTCCAAACGCCACTAAAAATACCGCTAAAAGCCTGTTTTGGTGTAGTGATATGTTTTGTACAAAACAACTAAACAATTCAATCCACTGCATGCTGAAAGGAATCGAAACTGATTGGCGAAAGGAATCGAAGATGATTGGCGATGGAGAGAAGTAAAGATACAAAAACCCTAAGCCACCGGAAGATAGATTCAGTCTTCCTCTAAATTTATTCATTCGAGATTTGCATGATGATTTATTTTATTTTATTTTTAAATTAATTTTAATTTATGATTGATTTGATTAATTTATTTATTTTTATATTTTGGGGGATAATGAAAGATTTCATCTTAGTATTATTTTTTATTCTTGATCTTGGATTTATCAAACAAAAATTTAAATTGGTACGAAGCTTTGATGTATTTTTTCTTTCAAGTATGATTGTGATTATTATTTTATTTATTTTAAATCTAATCAAATTCTTGAGTTAGATTATTAAATATTGATGGGTTCATGAAGTTTTCTAATCAACATTTTTAATATATTACTTTTAAATGATTGTTTAAATATATATGTTAATTGTCGATTCAAAATATAAGTTTTCGTGTAATTGGACCCTTTTAAAGAAAGAATCTGTGGGGATATTTAGAAGCCTGTCCTATTAGATATGTTGCATTCCCTTAACACAAACATAATTTTTTAATGATATAATCATGGACGTGAAAAGTGACATAATAATAACCTTTCAAAATATAGAGATAGCTTATATTATCAATGTGATATTAAAGATCATTGGTCACATACTTGTCTGGGCATTTTGTTCAAAATCTGTTAATTTTTGTTTGAGGAAGAAAATATGTTTCACTAACAATGTAACAATGAATACTATCCTTATACGTAGAAAGTATTTATCTTAATTGGTACTAAAACAAACCAATATTAATGCAATATTCGGTAGTACAAAATTAGTTGAAAGCTCCAAAAGAGCTAATAATTTGCTAGTACAAAATTAGTTGAAAGCTTTAGAACAGCTAATTATTTGATACTACAAAATTAGTTGAAAACTCCAGAAGAGCTAATATATCAATATCTAAAGGAGCAAAATTAGTGATGGTTAATGCATAATCCTCTAAAGACATTCACAGTAATGGATCTCATATTGAGATTGTGAATGAGGAAAATATTGTATTTAGTATGAACCACTCTTGTTATGAATACCTACCTCTTTTACAAAGAAAGATTCAATTATTGAATTATATTATGCATGATACTTGATATCTATTTTTATTTTGAAAAGGATAGAGAAAGATTGAGTTATTGAATTATATTTATTACTCTTGTTATTAAATTAAATTGATTGTCATTATCTATATAATCTTCATTTGTCATCATCCCCATAAAGGGAAAGCACAATGCACACCCCACTTTGGCGAATCTAAGAATAAGGTGTGTAGTTGTGAAGTTATTTGTTTGGCGTATTGTAATCTGCCATGTAACAGTTTTCTGGCGGACTAGAGTTTGGTGAAATGTATCCGCCGTAGAAATGATTAAAGATTCTATTATAAGTTATTCTGTTTTTTAAGAAAAGAATATGTCAAGAGAATAGTAAACATGGTGAGAGTTACTGCCAAATGTATAGTATGTTTATTTTGTTTGAGTATTGTGCTAGTTGTGTTTTGTAGTGTGATCTGGTTGGGAGTCAACTGAATTGACTGGTCAAATGGCTTACAATCAGGACTTTCATTTATAATTCTTTTAGTTATTGTAGGTCAAAGAAAGGACAACTACTGATTGAGATTGACACTTGTCAAGTTCCATTAAAGGGAATTGAGGTTATATATTTGTATGAGAAGGGTTCGTGGGGAAGTTTCTTATTCCTTCATAATTACTCTTTGATTCTTTTTCTTATATTTAATTGTATCTCTTCCTCATTAAGTTGGAAGCTAAGATTCCTGGTTTAATTAGTGGTTGTTCCACCTCCTAGTAAGTCTTATAGCTCTGCATGTTAAGTTTTTGAAAGAGTATGATGGTTAAGAGTTATATGAATAGTAAGTTATGAATACAGGGACTTGCACGGAGGTTATCTATGATTGAGATGTTGGCAATTTATATGTAAATGAATCCTAATGGTGACTCTATGTTCTTTAAGCTGTTGTTGCTGCTGGGTCGAGTGGATGTCCAAACCTGGAACTTTGAGCTACAGCTAGGTGAGTACCAGTTGAGTCTTTATACTGACTCTTGCATGAGAATTGTTCAAGCATAATTATATCAATGCTGATGATATCTAGTATAACTGGTAAGTGTATTAAACAAGGAAAATATGTTATATGTGCTACAATGATATGTATGAAGTATTGACTAAATAGAAAGCTGAGTGGTAAGTATGCAGGTAAAGTATGATATGGGAGAGTACGAACCAAGGAAGTGTGTAAATGAATCCTGAAAAGTGAAATTTGGGTAAAACATTCCCTTGTGATGCTTCTGGAAAGGCAGTTATATTGCTAACTAGACTAGCAGATCATGATACAAAAATAAGTGTAAGACCATGTGGCTAAGACCCATGAAAATGTATGATAAGAAAACACTCATGGTGATGCCTCTAGTAAGATGAAGACTGGACTAGCAGATCACGACATGAACGTCTGTAAGTCCATATGGCTAAGACAAATGGCATAATATGATGATATGAATATTCATGGTGTTGCCTACGATAATATGTAAATTGAACTAGAAGATCACGACATGAAGTTATGTCTAAGTCCATGAGGGAGAAACCCATGGCAACTTCTGTGAAAGTCTGTCGGGATAGTAAACACATAATTTTGTATGTTGCATATGTAGTGTGATCTGCTAAACCTTTGTGGCGTATCCTGGATTACTTTTATGGCGAATCATGATACGTCTGTGTGGCGTATTCGATGTATATGTATATGTATATGTATATGTATATGTATATGTATGGAGAGTTAGGTTATTGGCCTTTATGTTAAGATCTGGGTAAGTTCTAAGATTTCTTTGATAGGTAGTTCTCTGATGAGTATCTGATGAGTTTGAAAATAGTTGGGTTGTTTGGTCTGGTAGTAAGATTGATAAGCCGTTAGAGGTGAACTCTGAAGGAGATATTGCATTTGTACTTATAAAGGGAACTCTAACAATTTAGGATGAGGACGTATTCATATTATGAAATGTATACATGTTTGTTAGTTCGATTTTGGGTACGCTATGTACGATTGAAATCTAAATTATCTGATATATGCCAAATCTGAGTAGTTGATAACTCTTGAAAAGAGTTATAATTCATGCTTTTAAACTTAATTAATTGCTCGTACTTAAGTAAAATTAACTTTGTTTTAGGTAATTACATGATAATTTCTATTCAATCGAGTAGTGCATCTAAGAACTTGATATGGTGATTACTTTATTACATATTTACTTTTAATTGCTTGTGGCAAGGTCTTGTTGTGGCTAAATGGTAGGTTTAAGGGAGAAGGATAGCAGAGGATGGAGGTTTGTCGAGGCATTATGAGAGGTTGCCATGGCAATGTTTGTGAAGAAAACGACAAACACCATGTCAGCAATGAGATCACTCATCATTCAACCCTCTACATGTACGTGAAATGGAGAATATTCAACTCAAAATTAGGAAAAAAATAATCATTGGCTGATGGCTTTTACCCTAAAGGACATCGAAGTATAAAATGCAATAAAAAGGAAAAAAAAAAGGCGGTTGGTGTAACACTCTAACCCATATGCGTCGCTGAAATAGGGATATAGAACATTACCGTAAAATTGTTACTTTAAACATTCAATTCCAAACATTTTATGAATCATAACATAATTCATTCAAACACATGCATAACGTCCTTAATTCGAGCCATCGAGGCCTTAGAAACACTTTGGAAAAGATTTTGGACTAAATCGAAAACATTTAGAACTTTATGGAAAAAGATAAAAAATTTCACACTGCAGAGGTCACCAGGCCATGTGCCTCACATAGCCGAGACACATGCCCATGTCACAATCAAACATACCAAATTGGTCATTCAAAATATACCTTCACTTGACCATTTCACACCAACCATTTAAGCATCAAAATACTAAAAGTTCACCAACCATAACACCACATATATACATGCCAAACATAACAACTAGATTATTAATACAAGTCCACCTATACATGACATTATAACCATGACCAAAACAACAAAAGCTATTGGTATATCCGTAAGATAGTGTGATAGGTCTCCGACGAGCTTTCAAACCAAACGAGCTTTCGATTATCTATAAAAACATAGGAAAGAATACTACGTAAGCATATAATGCTTAGTAAGTTCGTATAACATAAAACATAACTTACCATTTCATTACATAACATTAAATTTTAACATGGTATAATCCAACCAATAGCTTGGCATAAGCCTAAGCACCACCAACAACACATGTTAGCATACTTGAACATAATTCATATGAATTTAACATAGATAACCATTACACTTGGACAAAATTCAATTGGATTTAACATCTTCCATAAGATAACATATTTTCCATGTATCTCACCATATCAATCTTTTCTATAAATACATATCTTGGTTCATATTGAAAACATACCATTTCCTTTCCAATTCATGCCAGTTAAATCGTTTAGAATATCATCGGATACGTGGGAAAGCTCACATGAAGTGTGCCAAACATATAATCTTAACCTTTTCCTTTCCTTCACATCGTTGCTCACACGAGCTGTGAAATGAGCCTACTCACATGAACTGTGGGTCGAAATATAAATTACATGATGCTGGTCACACGAGCTATGGAGTATCTACAACAAATGTAGGATCTTAGCCATCGGTAGGACATTCATGACCAACACACGAAACATGAAAACCCTAATGACATGTCATTTGTATCCTACGAATTCCTAAGGTTCAAACGGGGTTCGATAGTCGTCGTAACATCTTTGGATTACATTAATTAATTACATAAAAATCAACAATTTACATATAGCTCAAAAGATAGCATTAAAACATTACACAATTACACGAACTTACCTCGACGATAAAGGCGTAGAAATGGAGTCGATTAATTCGAAGCTTTATCTTTACCTCGATCTAAATCTGTTCGATTAATATTCATTCTATTCAATTCAATCCAAAATTCATACATTTGCAAAATTATGCTTTTCCCCTATTATTTTGATTTATTTACAAATTAGTCCTTATGCCCGTAAATTGAAATTCATGCAATTTCATCCACTTACTATGCTAGCCAAATTCAATATAATCCCATAGCAACTCATACAAATCATTATTTTACAATTTCACCATGTATTTTACATATTTTACAAATAAATCCCTAATTGACATTTTCAACAAAAATCACTTTACAAATACATTCAAAAAAGATTCATCATAAAAAAAACAAGAATCACACGAATACATTTATGGAAAAAACTTAACCCTCTAACAGTTTTGCAAATTAGTCCTTGGGCTAGCTAGATTATGCTACAACGATCCCGAAAACATAAAAATCATTAAAAACGGGACAAAGATCACTTACATGCAAGCTAGAGATTGAACCAAATACTTTAAAGCCCTAAATATGTTCTTTATTCTTCAATTTTGATGGAGGAAGAAGATGAATGAAATAAAATGGATTTTGTTTTATTAATTTTAACCTTAATTACCTATTTACATTTATACCCTCTAAAAACTTTAATAATTTCCATAAAACCAAACTCATAAATGTCCACTAACACAATAATGGTATAATTACCACCTAAGTACTCTTATATTAAGGTTCTATAGCCATTAGTTACATTTAGTTACTAGAACTCTACTTTTGTACAATTTACGATTTAGTCCTTTTCACCAAATTAAACATGGAAACGTTAAAATTTCTTAATGAAATTTTTATACGATCTTGCTAATATACTATAGACATGAAAATAATAATAAAATAAATACTTTCACATTAGATTTGTGGTCCTAAAACCACTATTTTGATTTCACTGAAAATGAGTTGTTACAATTGAAGCTTGGATGAAGGTCACACTGTGGCAAGAAGGGTAAGTTGAGCTGACTGTGAACTTTGGTGAAGACGAGAAATAAGATGCTGAGTTGGTAGGATTAGAGTTTAGAAACCTAGATTTCTTTATCTTTATTTTGTTTCAATTTTTGTAATCTAAACTGATATTTTGGGATATTGATGATACGAAATGTATAGCCCAGCCATGAGCTAACTTAATCCTGCTGGGGTTTGTTTTGGATGATGTTTTAATTTTGATTAATGTTTATGGATTAATATGGTTTATATTACTACTTTACCCAATGGTTGTTTTTGTTTAAATGCTTAAGAGAGTGTTGATGAATGCTCAATAAGTCTTAAGGTAGCTTGACACCAACAGGATTAAGTTACCTGGATCGAAGTTGGGTAATATAAATAAGTGTTGATTGAAATACTCGTGTAAAATCTAGACATAAAGCCTTACCTTACACGATTTAGAGGGTTGAGCTTTAGAAGTAGTTGCTAATCTTAAGCCTATAGACATATAGTGCTTTAAGGGTGAGTAACCCTAGGTCTTGCTTTCGACAGAGGTAAACCACATTAGCACCCAATCAAGCAATAAGTTCACAATAGTTTTGCCACAGCATTGTTCATGGGTTAGAATAAATCCCTCAATAATCCTAACTTTTGTGACCAATATTCCAACCTTCCTAAGTCTTTAGTACTCTTGTTTGATTTGTTGCAATGGTAATCTCTGCTAGTAGACTTCACTATTCTCACTTTTAATGTGTTAATCCCATTTTAATTTCATTAAACACCATTCGATACATTTATCTTTTATGTTCAATTGTGATAACTTAGACAAAGAGCACTCATCCAATCCTCATGGGAACGATACTCACTCATTACTTTATTACTTGATTCGATGTGTACACTTGCAGAATTTGCACATCATATTCACACGTCACAAGTTTTTGGTGCCGTTGTCGAGGATTGGTGATTGGTAACTTTAGTTTTTGTTATTGCAATTTTATAGTTTGAATTGCTAATTTGTTTGATCGTGATCTCAACAGGTCTATTACTAGCTGTATGTGTAAAGGCACTCCTACTGAAGGACTCTATCCCTTAAATCCAAAAATTAAAAGGACCTTACTAAGAAGGAGAAGAGAAAAAAAAGAAATGAATCAAGACCGTAACAATCCACCTGCTGTTCATGTGCAACTTAATACGGGAGCTCTGAATGTTAATCCTCCTATTGCTCAGATTTTTGATAATCAGGATAGACCAATTCAAGAGCATGTAATGCCTATCTTAGACAACCTGAATCCTGGAATAGACAGGCTAAAAATTCAAGCTCCCCACTTTGAACAGAAACATGTAATGTTTCAGATGTTTTAATCAATTGGTCAGTTTGGTGGTTTGCCAACTGACGATCCCAGATTGCACTTGAGACATTTCTAGGAGGTCTACGATTCTTTCAGACAGCAATATGTCTCTAAAGATGCCTTAAAACTCAAATTGTTTCCCTATTCTTTAAGAGATCATACTAGAACATGGCTCAATGATTTACCATCTAAAATAATAGAATCATGGAATAATTTCTGTCAAAGATTTCTGTTGCGATATAACCCACCCAATATGAATGCCAAACTAATAAATGACATAACATCCTTCAAAAAACTAGAGGATAAAACACTGTATGAAGCATGGGAAAGGTTTAAAGATTTACTTAGGAAATGTCCTATGCATGGATTTCAGCATTTGACCTAAATAGAGATGTTCTACAATGGTTTGAATGCACAAACACATATGGTAGTTGATGCTTCAGCTAATGGAACTTAGTTGGATAGGTCCTACAATGAAGACTACAAGATTTTGGAAAGAATTGCCAATAATGATCATTAATACCCCACAAAAATAGTTGGAACTAGTAGAAGAGTGGTTGGATCATTCGAAATGCTACCTCGCTTTCTGCTCAGGTATCTTCTTTAACCAACATGATAAAGACCATGCAAAAGCCTAGTGAGGAGAAAGAGCTAAAAGCAGCTGGGTTATCTTGTGTTTATTGTGGTGAGGATCACGCGTTTGAAGAGTGCCCCTTGAACCCAACATATGTCTATTACATGGGCAACTTCAATAGGAACAAAAATCCTTATTCCAACATGTACAACCCTGGTTGGAAACAACACCTAAATTTTGGGTGGAGTAATCTAGGAGCTGGAAATTTCAACACGTTTATTAGACCCAATACCATGAATGTTCCACCTAGTTTCCATTAGTCTATACCGCTTAAACAACGAGTTCAACAAGGACAAATATCATTTTCTTCGTCATCTATTGAGTCTATACTGAAGGAGTACATGTCCAAGAACGATACCATGATCTAGAGCCAAGCATCATCATTACGAGCTTTAGAGAATCAAGTAGGACAGATAGCTATTGCTTTGAACACAAAAACATAAAAAACTTTGACTAGTGATTCCGAGAATGTAAGACCACATGAGAAAGAGCATTTTAAAGCATTCACTCTAAGAAGTGGCACACAATTCGATAGAGTTGTCAGAATGTTGTTCCTGAATCAGCGAATTCAGAAACAATTACAAGCAAAACCCTTGAACAACCTAAGAAGAGCACCACAATTGAGAAAACTAGACCAAGCCATGCCGAAGCAAACTCAGATAGCAATGTCGAACACAATGCCCAGGCAATAACAATCATTACAACCTGAAGTTCGCCCACCCCCACCATTTCCCCCACGCTTTAAAAATCACAAATAAGACCAATATTTTAGGCGATTCTTGGATGTCCTTAAGCAAATTCACATCAATATACTGTTAGTGAAAGCTTTGGAGCAAATGCCTAACTATGTCAAGTTTATGAAAGACATAATTTCAAAGAAGAAATGATTGGGAGAATTTGAAACAGTCACACTCACTGAAGGATGCACTGCTATGTTGACAAATAGACTTGGAAAGAGGTTTGACACATTAGATTTATCTGCTCGAACTTTCAGCCCTTCTAAATTGTCCATAGAAGAACCACCCACCTTAGAGTTAAAACCTCTACCTTCACAGTTAAAGTACGCATATTTAGGAAAGGATTCCACACTACCCATGGTTGTGTCTGCTGAGCTGACTGATGAGTAAGAGGTTAAGTTGTTAGCTGTGCTTAATAAATTCAAAAAGGCATTAGGTTGGACAATTGCAGATTTTAAAGGAATCAGCCCCATACCCTGTATGCATAAATTCTGTTGAAAGACTTCCATGACAATTCTATTGAGTAGCAAAGAGGGTTGAACCCTGTTATAAAAGAGGTGGTGAAGAAAGAGATAATTAAATGGTTGGATGGTGGCATTATCTACCCAATCTCTAACAACTCTTGGGTGAGTCCAGTCCAATGTGAGCCAAAGAATAGAGGTGTCACCGTAGTCAGTAACGACAATAATGAGCTTATACCTATACGAATTGTCACGGGATGACGAGTCTATTAGAGTTTGCCTAAAGAACAATCATGAGATGATTGTAATCATATATTCATTCTACCTTGTTTATTAATAAAAGGCATTGTCATTGTTATTTCAGTTTCACTTCCTATGGGTGTAAATTGAACTTATTTATAATAATGTCCCATGAATAATATGATTATTCTTAAAAGGTCCTTAGTCAAGTATTATTGTGGGCTTGGATAGCAATAATGCATTAAGAATAATATGTAGTTGATTGATGACAAATTGTTGTCATTGACATAGGGATGTCAAAATCAATACCTGAATATATCTTAGAGAATGACATATTGGACTGATCCGCTATGAGTATGTTTCTTGGATTATTATATAATAGTCAAAACATTACTCATAGTGATAACTATGTATACGATCCTTAGACTTGAGATTATCATTGTCCCAACATAGTGAGTCGTATATTTTGATACAGTCAAACTTTTACTATAACAAGTTGTACTATAAAGACTGTTATTGGGTATGGCACAATCTATGTAGTGGGATATGATTGATCAAGATAGGATTTGTTCCTCCTACATAATGGGGGCAATATCTTAGGCCACTTGATGAAGTGAGACTAGAAATGTAACAGCCCGTTTTTAGTAAAATCGAAATAGTGGTTCCAGGACCACAAATTCGAGTCAAAAAGAAAATTTATTTTATTATTATTGCATGGTTGCATTATGATAGGAAAGACGTATGCAGATTTCAATAAGAAAATTTTACTGATTTCATGTTTAATTATAGAAAGGACCAAATTGCATAAAATGCAAAACTTGAATTCTAGTAGCTAGAAGGATTAAATAGTTATGGAATTCAAAATTTGAGGTCCTTATAAGGCACATAGACTATTAAGAGAAGTTAGTAGATATTTATGATGATTCATCCATGGAAATTTAAGAAAAGAAAAGGATTAAATTGGAAAGTGGAAAAATAAAATAAGATAATTAAATTAAATAACAAAATATTATGTTTTTTATCATTTTTCCTTAAATTATTTTCATCGAAACCCTAGCTATGAGAAAAAAGTTCAAGCAAGCTAAATTGATTTAATTCGGTAAGCATTATTGTCCCGTTTTTAGTAATTTTTATATTTTGAGATCATAGTAACCTAATCTACCTATTTTGGGGATTAATTTGTAAAGTTATCAAAGTATTAAAAGTTTTCCATGGATGAGTATGCTGAAATTTTGATATTTATGGTGGAAAATGAAAGGTTGTTGATAGATAAACAACTTTTGTAAAGTGAATTTTGATGAAATTGTGATTTAGGGACTAAAGTGTAAAGATGTAAACTTCATGGAAAATTTCTAAATTTTATGAATTACGTGGGCTGTAAATGTTATATGAAAAATCCAGTTAGACTTGGAATAACAATTAAATTGCATGAATTTCATTTTCCGAGCCTAAAGACGAAATCGTCATTTATTAAAAGTATAGGGGCAAAATGGTAATTTTGCCTAAGATGTGAATTTGATGAAATTGAATGTAAATTATATTAAAATGAGTTAAATTTACTCATATATAGATCCGGATAAACCTAGTTCAGAATTGGATCGAGAAAAATAAAAAGTATCGGATTAGTAGCCCACGAACACGAACAATTATCGAGGTAAATTCGTATAACTAAATTATGTATATGAATATGTTTGAATTGAATGTTGTATATGTGAATTGTATAAATATCTTCTGTATGAAAATCAGTCACATATTTGATAATACCCGATAAATGTTAAGTCCCATTTATATAAATGAAATTCGATTGATACAGGATTTCCTGTATTGGTTGTGGTCTTACATATGTTGCAGACACACCATAGCTCTTATGAGCATCCTGTTATAAGCCATCTCGAGCTTCTCGTTACATGGTTCCTGTGAGCATCCCGATCGATATTGATCCTGCATGTATTGCGCTCATACCGCAACTCTTTGTGAGCGTCTTGTTATATGATCGGTATGGATCCTCCATATAATGTGGACATACCACAGCTCTTTATGAGCGTCTCAATATAGGCTTTTTATTAGCGTCCTGATATGGCTCGGTTAAACTTCCTAACATACGGCTATCCGAAGCTTCTTGATAATAGCTCTTCGGAGTTACCTGTTAGGCTCACGTGAGCTTTCTATTTTAAACTCTTTTGAGTTTCCTGTTATATAGCCCAGATAAGCTTCCTTTTACATGGCTTATATGAGCTTCCTGTTAAATGGCTCGAGAGAGTGCTTCCTGATTATCTGCCCTAATGGGTACCCCTGAATATGAGTTGACGGATTGCAGTTTTGTACACTTCGAGTGTACTACATGTGTATCCATCGATATTTCAAATAAATTCAATGGGCAAAGTTCTGACATGGTTAAACTAAGCTTAAGATGATATGTCATGGAAATGCACATGTTAAATGGAAATTGATATGAAAAGCATATGTATATGAAAGTTATTACATGCTGAGCTCATCCTTGATTTTTGATGTTTACAATACATGACTAACAAGTTTCTTGAGATTACGTGTTTAGGCAAATTGTTAAATTTTTTGGATGAATTTTGTATGCTTATCTTAAATATAAATGATTGGTAAGTTAATTTTCTGTTATACGAACTTACTAAGATAATATGCTTACTCTGTTTTACTTCCTCTATTTTATAGTACTCGAAGCTCGTAAAGGTTGGAACTTGGTCAGAGACACATCACACTATCCCTTGGGTTTCTCGGTATATAAAGCAAACTAAATTTTGGTATAATGGCATGTATAAGCTAAGTTAAGCATAAAGAAGAAATATTTTGGTTGGAACTAGCCATATGAATGGCTTGTAATAGTTATATTTTGAAGTACAAGTATATATATTTGTGTGTAGCTTTATCATGCTTGGTATGTGTTTGAAATGTTTAAGTGATGCAAAGCACGTCGTTATATTGATGGTTCAATTGAGTTAGCACATTAAGTCCAATATGCATATTGGTGATATTATGTCATGCTTAATACATGAATTTGGCTTGATTTGAATGGTTTGATTTGGTTAGTGAACATGTTTAAGTGTTTTTGTAGGTGGAAGGCTATTTGGGTGAGAAATAAGGCTTGGAAATGGTATTAGTTTGCCCATACGGGCAGAGACACTAGCGTGTGTCTCAGCCATGTGTGACACACGGTCATGCACACGGGCGTGTCTTTTGGCCGTGTGTCCCCTGCATCTTAAAATTGAGAAACAGAATGCTTCGAATTGCTCACACGGATAGAGACATGGATGTGTGTCTCAGTCGTGTGTGTCACGCGGCCTAACAGATGGGCGTGGGACTTGGCCGTGTGACCGCTACACCTAATTTTTAAAAATTAAATTGTCCACATGGCCTAGCAACGGGCATGTGGCTGGCCGTGTGACCCAAGTCAGAGAGTTACACGGGCATGGACACGGGCTGGGACACGGCTATATGCCTCACATTGAATGCCAACACGGCCTAGCGACACGAGCGTGTGTCCCCTACAGCCAAGAAAAATTTTGAGATTTTTCGAAAAATTCCCTGAGTTCCCGATTTAGCCCCGACTTGTTTCTAAAACAGAAATTGGGTCTCGAGGGCCCATTCAAGGGACATTATGATTGAATATGCTTGATTTCAGTTATGAATAGTAAATGATATGTGTAAACTGTTGTTAAATCTATAAACTTCGACAATGCTCCGTAACCCTGTTTCGGTGACGATATTGGTTAAGAGTGTTACAGTTATTGGTATCAGAGCTACAGTTTAACCGATTTTCAGACTAATGTGGCAAGTACGAGTTTAGCTATACATGCCATTATTTAATTTGTGATAGTGTAATCTCTTCTGGCCATTTTAAACATGTTTTTCATATAGTAATGTCGTCCAATCAAGCTGAATCCGAGAAAGTTGAGAGCAATGCTCAAGCTTCAGTTCAAAGAGCTGTTTCTAGTAGTAGAAGGCCCATATCTAAGGGCCGAGGTGAAGAGGCTAAAGAAGCCTTCTTTCAAATAATGAATGAATGGTTCACTGAATATTTGAGAACAAATCCTACTGTACAACAACCTCCCCCTCCTGTTCCTCAACCAGTTCCTGATATGCCACAAGGTACAAAACCTGTTAGAACTGGTAAGCCTGCGGTAGATAAAATTCAAAAATATGGGGCAGAAGAATTTAGAGTTACTGCTGAAGACGATCCAAAAAGGGCTGAGTTCTAGCTAGAAAATACTATCAGGGTTCTGGATGAATTATCTTGCACGCCTAACGAATGTTTGAAATATGATGTATCTTTGCTAAAAGATTGGGCTTATCAATGGTGGAATACTCTGGTTTCTGTTGTACCGAGGGAGAATGTTACATGGGAATTTAGCCAAAAAAATTCAAAAAGAAGTATATTAGCCAGAGATTCCTGATTAGAAATGGAAGAAATTTTTAGAACTCAAATAGGGGAATATGACTGTATCTGAATATGTGTAGAAATTTATCAGATCAAATAAATATACCAGAGAGTGTATCCCGACTAAAGTTGCCATGTGTAAACGGTTTGAAGAGGGAAAAAATGAAGGCATTAATCTATTAGTTGGGATTTTGAATTAAAAGAATTTGACGTACTGGTTGATCGGGCACATAAAGCTGAATAATTAAGTAAAGAATAGAGACAGGTAGAGATGGAAGCCCAAACCTTGAGTAAAAGATTTATGGGAAAGTCACAACCGTCAACTTCAAAGAAATCAAAGAAGTATCATAATCGTTCTACCATATCTGTGGGGTATCTCGGAAAGTCCTAGGCTCTCAACGCTTTAATCCGAGATCTCTGGCCCCATCAGTAGCAAGTGTTGAAAGGTCGGGAATCCCAAACCTAAATGCAAGCATTGTAATAAATTTCATTTTGGTGAGTGCCGCATGAGAAGCGGATCCTGTTTTAGATGTGGTTCTTTTCTTAACCATTATATCAAAGATTGCCCAGAAAGGATTAAAAAAGATACTGTTCAGACTTCAAGCCCGAGCAACCCTACTTCGAGAGGTAGACCACCTCATAACCTTGGCAATGTCAGTGGTAGATGAGGTACAGCAAAATCAATTGTTAAATCTGAAGCACGAACACAAACAAGGACATATGCTATTTGTGCAAGAGAGGATGCCTCTGCATCAGACGTCATTACTGGTTCTTTTTCTCTTCATGATACTGATATTACCACTTTGATAGACCCTGGTTCAACACATTTATACATTTGCACAAATTTAAAATTTATTAAAAATTTATCTATTGAATCCACTGAATTCGTGGTCAAAGTATCAAACCCCCTAGGCCAGTATGTGATGGTGGATAAAATTTGCAAGAAATGTTCATAATGATACGGGGTTTTTATTTTCTGGCTGATTTGATGTTACTGTCATTTGATGAATTTGATGTAATCTGGGTATGGATTGGTTAACTCAGCATGATGCAGTGGTAAATTGTAAATAGCAATATATTGTATTAAAATGTCAGAATGGTGAATTGCTCCGTGTTGAATCTGATAAACTGGATGGGTTATCTAATGTGATCTCAGCTATGTCAACATAAAAATATATCAGGAAAAGGTATGATACTTATCTTGCATATCTGTTAGACACTAAAGTATCCGAATCGAAGATTAAGTCTGTGCCGGTTGTTTTTCAATTTTTTAACATGTTTCCAAAGGAATTACCCAGATTACCACCGGCCAAAGAGGAAAAATTTTCCATAAATCTTGTTCCTAAAAAAACACCTATATCTATAGCACCTTACAGAATGACTCCTACAGAATTAAAGTAGTTGAAAGCTCAGTTGTAAGAACTAATGGACAGAGGTTTTGCTCAACCTAGTTCTTCACCTTAGGGTGCGCCAGTTTTGTTTGTTAAAAAGAAATATGGGTCGTTTAGATTATGCATTGATTACCGGCAGCTCAACAAAGTTACTATTAAAATAAGTATCCATTGCCTCGTATTGATGACTTGTTCGATCAGTTGAAAGGTGCTATTTTGTTTTCAAAGATTGATCTTCGTTCCGGTTACTATCAGCTACAGGTGAAAGATTCAGATGTGCCAAAGACAGCCTTCAGAACCAGGTACAAGCACTATGAGTTTCTTGTGATGCCGTTCGACTTGACTAATGCACCTGCGATATTCAAGGATTTAATGAATAGAATTTTTAGACCGTATTTGGATAGATTTGTGGTGGTATTTATTGATGATATTTTGGTATACTCCCGAGATGAAAATGAATATGTTGATCATTTGAGAATTGTTCTGCAAACACTGCGTGAGGAATAGTTGTATGCCAAATTTAGTAAATGTGAATTTTGGCTTTGGAAAGTTGATTTTCTTGGGCATATAGTATCTACTGAAGGCATCAAAGTGGACCCGAATAAAATTTCAGCAATTGTTAATTGGAAACCACCAAAAAATGTATCTAAAGTTAGAAGTTTTTTGGGATTAGCTGGTTACTACCGGAGATTTGTAAAAGGATTTTCGATGATAGCTTTTCCAATGACACGGTTGTTATAGAAAGATGTGAAGTTTGAATGATCTGATAAATGTCAGCAGAGTTTTGACAGATTGAAAGCTTTGTTGACTGAAGCACCAGTTTTAGTTCAGCTGAATCGGGTAAGGAATTTGTAATTTATAGTGATGCATCATTGAATGGTTTGGGTTGTGTTTTGATGCAAGAAGGTAAAGTAATAGCCTATTATTCTAGACAGCTTAAACCACATGAAAAGAATTACCCGATACATGATTTAGAGTTGGCAGCCATTTTGTTTGCATTGAAAATTTAACGACACTATCTATTTGGTGAAAAGTGTCATATATTCACTGATCACAAGAGTTTAAAATATTTGATGTCGCAAAAGGATTAAACTTGAGACAGTGTAGGTGGGTTGAATTATTCAAAGATTATGATCTGGTTATCGACTATCATCCGGGAAAAGCAAATGTGGTTGTAGATGCTTTGAGTAGAAAGTCTATGTTTGCTTTGCAAGCAATGAATACCCGGTTGTTGTTATCTGATGATGGTTCAATCATAGCTGAGTTAAAAGATAAATCGACATTTCTACAGCAGATTTGTGAAGCTCAGAAAAATGATGATGAATTACAAGCTAAACGGGTACAATGTGAGTCAATTTCTGATTCAAAATTTCAGATTGGGCCTGATGATTGTCTGTTATTCAGAGGCAGAATATCTGTACTGAAGAATTCAGAACTTGTACAGAAGATTTTGAATGAAGCTCATAATAGTATTATATCTATTCATCCTTGAAGTAACAAAATGTATCATGATTTGAAAAAGATGTATTGGTGGTTGGGAATGAAACAGGATATTTCTGAATTTGTATCTAAATGTTTGATATGTCAACAAGTTAAAGTTGAACATCAAGTACTTTTGGGATTATTACAGCCAGTAACAATACCGGAACGAAAATGGGAAAGAGTTACCATGGACTTTGTATCAGGATTACCCCTATCCCCGAAAAAGAAATATGTTATTTGGGTAATAGTTGATCGTTTAACAAAGTCTTCACACTTCATTCCGGTACGTATGGATTTCTCCCTAGATAGATTAGTAGAGTTATATGTTTCTGAGATTGTCAGACTACATGGAGTGCCAGACTCTATTCTTTCAGACAAGGATCCTCGGTTTACATTTCGATTCTGGAATAAGTTGCAAGAAGCTTTGGGTACACAGTTACATTTCAGTACCGCATTCCATCCTCAGACTGATGGTCAGTCTGAGCGTGTGATTCAGATTTTAGAAATTATGCTTCGGTGCTGTGTACTAGAATTTGAAGGTAACTTGGAAAGGTATCTACCTTTAGTTGAATTTGCATACAATAATAGTTATCAGTCCACTATTAAAATGGCACTATACGAGGCTCTGTATGGTCGTAAATGCATAATTATGTTGTATTGAGTTGATCTAATTCGTGAGACTAAAGAAAAAGTGAAAGTGATCAAAGACAGTTTGAAAGCAGCTTCTGACCGTCAGAAATCCTATGCAGATTTAAAACGTAAAGAAATAGACTTCCAAGTTGGTGACAAAGTATTTCTAAAAGTTTCACCTTGGAAGAAAGTTCTTCGTTTTGGTCGTAAAGGAAAATTGAGCCCATGGTTCTTTGGGCCATATGAAATCATCGAAAGAATCGGATTTGTTGCGTATTGATTAGCATTACCACCCAAGCTTGACAGAATTCATAATGTTTTCCACATGTCTATGTTGCAACGGTATCGGTCAAATCCTTCACATGTTATTTCTCAAGCAGAAGTTGAGATTCAGCCTAACATGACTCACATAGAAGAACTGATCAAAATTCTTTCACGGGAAACGAAAGAGTTAAGTAATAAAAAGTAGCTTTAATGAAAGTTCTTTGGCAACTACATGGAATAGAAGAAACTACCTGGGAACCAAAAGAAACAATGAGGAAGCAATATTCGAACCTCTTTACTGGTAAGATTCTAGAGGACGACAATTCTTTAAGGGGGAGTTGTAACAGCCCGTTCTTAGTGAAATTGGAACAGTGGTTTCAAGACCACAAATCCGAGTCAAAAAGAAAATTTATTTTAATATTATTGCATGGTTTGCATTATGATAGGAAAGACGTATGAAAGTTTCGAGAAGAAAATTTTACTGATTTCATGTTTAATTATAGAAAGGACCGAATTGCATAAAATGCAAAAGTTGAATTCTAGTAGCTAGAAGGACTAAATAGCTATGGAATTCAAAATTTGAGGTCCTTATAAGGCAAATAGACGATTAAGAGAAGTTAGTAGATATTTATGATGATTCATCCAAGGAAATTTAAGAAAAGAAAATGACTAAATTGTAAAGTGGAAAAATAAAATATGATAATTAAATTAAATAACAAAATATCATCTTTTTCATCATATTTCCCCAAATTATTTTCATGGAAACCCTAGCTCAGAGAAAAGAGTTCAAGCAAGCTAAATTGGCTTAATTCAGTAAGCATTCTTGTCCCGTTTTTAGTAATTTTTATATTTTCAAAATCGTAGTAACCTAATTTACCTATTTTGGGGATTAATTTGTAAAGTTATCAAAGTATTAAAAGTTTTTCATGGATGAGTATACTGAAATTTTGAAATTTATGATGGAAAATAAAAGGTTGTTGATAGATAAACAACTTTTGTAAAGTGAAATTTGATGAAATTGTGATTTGGGGACTAAAGTGTAAAGATGTAAATTTATGGAAAATTTTTGAATTTTATGAATTACATGGGTTGTAAATGTTATATGAAAAATCCAATTAGACTTGGAATAAGGATTAAATTGCATGAATTTCATTTTCCGAGCCTAGGGACGAAATCGTTATTGATTAAAACTATAAGGGAAAAATGGTAATTTTGCCTAAGATGTGAATTTGATGAAATTGAATGTGAATTGTATTAAAATGAGTTACATTTACTCATATATAGATCCGGATAGACCTAGTTCAAAATTGGATTGAGGAAAATAAAAAGTATCGGATTAGTAGCCTATGAACACGAACAATTATCGAGGTAAGTTCGTGCAACTAAATTATGTATATTAATATGTTTGAATTGAATGTTGTATATGTGTGAATTGTATAAATGTCTTTTGTATGAAAATCTGTCACATACCTGATAATACCAAATAAATGTTAACTCCCGTTTAAATAAATGAAATTCGATGGATACATGATTTCCCATATTATAAAGCATTGTAAAGCATTCACTCTGAGAAGTGGCACACAACTCGATAGAGTTGTTAAGAATGTTGTTCCTAAATCAGCGAATTCAGAAACAATTACAAGCAAAACCCTTAAACAACCTAAGAAGAGAACCGCAACTGAGAAAACTAGACCAAGTCATGCCGAAGCAAACTCAAATAGCAATGTCGAACACAATGCCTAGAACAATCATTACAACCTGAAGTTAGCCCACCCCCACCATTTCCCCAACGTTTTCAAAATCACAAATAAGACCTATATTTTAGGCGATTCTTGGATGTCCTTAAGCAAATTCACATCAATATACTGTTAGTGGAAGCTTTGGAGCAAACGCCTAACTATGTCAAGTTTATGAAAGACATACTTTCAAAGAAGAAATGATTGAGAGAATTTGAAACAGTCACACTCATTGAAGGGTGCACTGCTATGTTGACAAATAAATTGCCTCCAAAGTTGAAGGACCCAGGACACTTCACAATACTTTGCTCAATTGGCAACCAATATATTGGGAAGGCCTTGTGTGATTTAGGAGTGAGCATAAATCTTATGCCCATGTCTGTGTTCAAAAAGTTGGGAATTGGTGAAGTAAGACCTACCACAATAACCTTGGAACTGGCAGATTGATCACATGGACACCCAAAAGGTAAAATCGAGGATATACTAGTAAGGGTAGATAAATTCATTTTTCCTGCTGATTTCATTGTGTTAGATTGTGAAGCTGACAAAGATGTGCCTATTATTTTGGGTAGACCTTTCCTTGCAATAAGTAGGACTGTGATTGATGTTCAAAAGGGAGATTAACTATGAGGGTGAACGATCAACATATCACTTTTAATGTTTTCAAGGCTCTGAAATGTCCTGAAGATATTGATGAGTGTTATGTTGTCGGTTTGTTAGATGTCGTCGTGGAAGAGAAATTTGAGAAAGAATACCATAACACAGAGCATAGTGAATCAGATTCAGTTGATATTAATGATGAAGAGGCACTAGGAAACCACAATAAGTTGTTGCAATCCAAACTAATTGTTGATTAACTTGGAAAGAGGTTTGACACATTAGATTTATCTGCTCGAGCTTTCAGCCCTTCTAAATTGTCCATAGAAGAACCACCCACCTTAGAGTTAAAACCTCTACCTTCACAGTTAAAGTATGCATATTTAGGAAAGGATAACACGCTACCCATGGTTGTGTCTGCTTATCTGACTGATGAGCAAGAGGTTAAGTTGTTAGTTGTGCTTAATAAATTCAAAAAGGCATTAAGTTGGACAATTACAGATATTAAAGGAATCAGCCCCGTACCCTGTATGCACAAAATTCTACTGAAAGACTTCTATGGCAATTCTATTGAGCAGCAAAGGAGTTTGAACCCTATTATGAAAGAGGTGGTGAAGAAAGAGATAATCAATGGTTGGATGACGACATTATCTACCCAATCTCTAACAACTCTTGGGTGAGTTCATTCCAATATGCGCCAAAGAATGGAGGTGTCACCATGGTCAGTAACGACAATAATGAGCTTATAAGCACCAAATTTCATAAAATGCAGAAGTTGAATTCTAGTAGCTGGAAGGATTAAATAGCTATGGAATTTAAAATTTGAGGTCCTTATAAGGTAAATAGACCATTAAGAGAAGTTAGTAGATATTTATGATGATTCATCCATGAAAATTTAAGAAAAGAAAAGGACTAAATTGGAAAGTGGAAAAAAAAAGATGATAGCTAAATTAAATAACAAAATATCATCTTTTTCATCATCTTTCCCCAAACTATTTTCATGGAAACCCTAGCTAAGAGAAAAGAGTTGAAGCAAGCTAAATTGGCTTAATTGGGTAAGCATTCTTGTCCCGTTTTTAGTAATTTTATATTTCCGAGATCGTAGTAACCTAATCTACCTATTTTAGGGATTAATTTGTAAAGTTATCAAAGTATTAAAAGTTTTTCATGGATGAGTATGCTAAAATTTTGAAATTTATGGTGGAAAATGAAAGGTTGTTGATAGATAAACAACTTTTGTAAAGTGAATTTTGATGAAATTGTGATTTAGGGACTAAAGTGTAAAGATGTAAAATTTATGGAAAATTTCTAAATTTTATGAATTACATGGGTTGTAAATGTTATATGAAAAATCTAGTTAGACTTGGAATAAGGATTAAATTGCATGAATTTCATTTTTCGAGCCTAAGGACAAAATCGTCATTTATTAAAAGTATAGGGGCAAAATGGTAATTTTGCCTAAGATGTGAATTTGATGAAATTGAATGTGAATTGTATTAAAATGAGTTAAATTTACTCATATATAGATTCGGATAGACCTAGTTCAGAATTGGATCGAGGAAAACAAAAAGTATCGGGTTAGTAGCATTCGAATATAAACAATTATCGAGGTAAGTTCGTGCAGGTAAATTATGTATATTAATATGTTTGAATTGAATGTTGTATATGTGTGAATTGTATAAATGTCTTCTGTATGAAAATCAATCACATATCTGATAATACCCGATAAATGTTAAGTCTTGTTTAAATAAATGAAATTCGATGGATACAGGATTTCCGTATTGGTTGTGGTCTTGCATATGTTGCGGAAACACCATAGCTTTTACGAGCATCCTGTTATAAGCCCTCTCGAGCTTCTCGTTACATGGTTCCTGCGAGCATCCCGATCGGTTTTGATCTTGCATGTGTTGGGCTTATACCGCGTCTCTTTGTGAACGTCCTGTTATATGATCGGTATGGATCCTCCATACAATGCAAACATACCGCAGCGCTTTATGAGTGTCCCGATGTAGGCTCTTTATGAGCGTCCTGATATGGCTCGCTTGAAATTCCTGATATATGGCTATCTAGAGCTTCCTGATAATAGCTCTTCGGAGTTACCTGTTAAGCTCACATGAGATTTCTATTTCAAACTCTTATGAGTTTCCTATTATATAGCCTGGATAAGCTTCCTGTTACATGGCTCATATGACCTTCCTGTTATATGGCTCGAAAGAGTACTTCTTGATTATGTGTCCCAATGGGTACCCTTGAATATGAGTTGACGGATTACAGTTTTGTACACTTCGAGTGTACTACATGTGTATCCATCGATATTTCAAATAAATTCAACGGGCAAAGTTCTGACATGGTTAAACTGAGCTTAAGATGATATGTCATGGAAATGCACATATTAAATGGAAATATGATATGAAAAGCATATGTATATGAAAGTTATTACATGATGAGCTCATATTTGATTCTTGATGTTTACATGTAATGCATGACTAACAAGTTTCTTGAGATTATATGTGTTTAGGCAAATTGCCAAATTTCATTGGATGAATTTTGTATGCTTATCTTAAATGTAAATGATTGGTAAGTTAATTTTCTATTATATGAACTTACGAAGCATAATATGCTTACTCTGTTTTACTTCCTCTATTTTATAGTACTCGGAAGCTCGTAAAGGTTGGAACTTGGTCAGAGACACATCACACTATCCCTTGGGGTTCTCGGTATATAAAGCAAACTAACATTTGGTATAATGACATGTATAAGCTAAGTTAAGCATAAAGAAGAAATATTTTGGTTAGAACTAGCCATTGGAATGGCTTGTATATATTTTGAAGTACAAGTATATATATTTGTGTGTAGATTTATCATGCTTGGTATGTGTTTGAAATGGTCAAGTGATGCAAAGCATATCGTTATATTGATAGTTAAACTAAGTTAGCACATTAAGTCCGATATGCATATAGGTGATATTATGTCATACTTAATTCATAAATTTGACTTGATTTGAATGGTTTGAATTGGTTGGTGAACATATTTAAGTGTTTTTATAGGTGAAAGGCAATTTGTGAGAAATAAGGCTTGGAAATGGCCTTATTTTGTCAATACGGGCAGAGACACAAGCTGTGTCTTAGTCGTGTGTGACACACGGTCATGCGCACGGGCGTGTGGTTTGGCCGTATGTCCCCCGCATCTTAAAATTGAGAAATAGAATGCTTTGAATTGCTTACACGGGCAGAGACACGAGCATATGTCTCAGCCGTATATGCCACAGGCCTAACACATGGGCGTGTGACTTGGCCGTCTGACCCCTGCACCTAATTTTCGAAAATTAAATTTCCACACGACCTAGCACACGGGCGTGTGGCTGGCCGTGTGACCCAAGTTAGAGAGTTACACGGGCATAGACATGAGCTAGGACACGAACGTATGCCTCACATCGAATGCCCACATGGCCTAGCCACATGGGTGTGTGTCCCTTTCACCTAAGAAAAATTTTTAGATTTTGTGAAAAATTCTCTAAGTTCTCGATTTAGTCCCGACTTGTTTCTAAAGCATAAATTGGGTCTCAAGGGCCCATTTCAAGGACATTATGATTGAATATATTTGATTTTGGTTATGAATAGTAAATGATATGTGTAAACTATTTTTAAATCTGTAAACTTTGATAATGCTCCGTAACCTTGTTCCGATGATGGATATGGGTTAAGGGTGTTATAAGAAATGCATGGCTATGCTCAAATAAGTTAATATAAGATATTATACTTATTTTTTTATTGTAGTCTACTTTGGGTATCAAGAAACATGAGATTGGACTTTGCAACTGTGACTATTTCATGACTTGAGTCCAATCGAGATATAAAGGACAAACAGATATAATACATGTGAAAATTTATCACAGAAAGGTTATGTCGAACCACAACTTCTTATAACTTGGGTAGCGATGATGCATTGCTAGATGTCACTCATTTGTTGTAACGTTAGAAGTGTTCTAATATTACTACCAATGTTACAAAGCCTACAGGGTCACACCCTATGGTTGAAACGAATAGAATCTAAACACAGTTGGTATTAAATTTATTTATCATGAGAATTATATTAATTATTGAATTAATTTAATTTGACAGTTAAATAATAAACACAGTCTTTAGGCTTTTTGGTTCTCTTCCTTTCCACTTGTGGTGGCCTAGAGACCTTAGCCTTACCTTTCGTAATGCATTTCCCTTCCCTTTTGAGGAAGAAGGAACGACTATATTCGCTTCTTTTCTTCGGATTGGCTGACCTTCTTTCAACATCAACTCATAGGATTGTAATTCCTTCATGAGTTGTGTAAGCATCAGGTTTTTGTTGCTAAGGTTATATGTGGCCTGAAAACCAACAAAATCTTTTGACAAGCTTTTAAACTTTAAAATAGTTAAATTTTAAATTAGTGGTTAGGATCAAATCGGCTCATTTTTAGCACTCCACACTCGGATTGGGTGTTCAGGTTGGGTAAGGGTGTTACAAGAACTCACATCATAAAGCATACAACCATAAGAATTTTACGCAAAAAATACAATAAATAACCATTCTCGGGTCTTATATGCACTTCTTTAACATCATTTCAAGACGTAATTATATATATACACTCTACTCTCAATATCCAAATGTTCCATTTCAATAAAACTAATCCCTAATGCAATTCAATCTAACTCAAGCATTCACACCAATATCATTAGAATCATTAACATACCTAGCATTATATCATTTCAACTAAAATTATTAACCATTTGCAACTATTAATAAGGTAAACGAATACATACATCAACATTTGAAATCAAAAGAGTATATATATACATTCAAAGCAAGCATATATCATTCTTAAAGTACCAAACCAATATAACTTAACCTATTAGGTACATGCCAACTAATAACAAAAGCCATAATCGAACAAACATTGTTAAGTCCAGGATCGTTAATTGAATGTTGAAGATGATGCTTAGGAAACTCGAACTGAACCTATCCTATGCCGAAAAACAAACCATACGTTTAACAAATCGTTCAGTGGTAATTTCTACAATTCAAATCAATATAAACAAATTCATGCAAATGCATATGTTCTATTTATAGTCTAACTTATGCCAACACAAGAAAAATACTTTCACTTTCATATATTTATGCTTTTATTCATAACATTATACCAATTCTTTGTACATACATATTAACTTCTCATGTAACATTCAATTTATTAGCATTTAGTTCATTTCTACATTTGTTCATGTATAATGACACTTATTCATACATTAGTATCACAATTAAGTTTATAAGTCCCATTTCACTTAATCATTTTAATAATTTTGGAGCCTAATAGCTCTTTCATACATATTTGGCCCCCAAGGCTTGTTTTCAACTCAAATCGAATAGTATCACAACTCATATTTCCAGTACATTTCATTACCATTTAACCAATTCTTGTATTTTTAAACCTATTAACCAAACACGGACTCGGTACGGATACACGGATTGTCACCCGAGTTGCTCTGCAATGATGACGCTATAACGATAAATAATACCATCCCAGATTATCCAACAACAATGGTTTTCTCAAGTCCATCAATCTGTCACCCCGTATTGCCTAACAACGATGACTCAATGCATAATATTTACCACCCTGGATTGCCCGGAAACGATGGTTTTACTCAGTACTCTGACCCTATGCCATGCCAACTATATCCAACTCAGTTCGAGCAACTAACAAGGTAACCAAGTTCAACTTCATTATATTATTCAATTCATGCTTTATCATACTAATTTCATCATCAAATCATCAATTCAACACATAATATAACATATTTCAACTCAAATTCATACCAATTCTACATATCAAGTAAGTCATAAAGTTTTCTATTCTATACAACTTAGTCATTGCTTTGATATTCAATCTAAATCATATCAATTTAGCTCAAGCAATCATCAAGAAATCATCTCCAACTCCATATAATGAATAATGTATAAATATGCAGAAAATAAATGGTTCTCGAATCATAGAATTACAAACTAGAAATTTCGAGCTATTCATCGACAACTTTGGATTTTCCTTTCCCTTTCGATGAATCTAGGTCGATGTTAGCTATAGATTAACATAAGCATACAACACTATCAATATTCAACAAATTCATAATCAATTATAAATTTATGCAAATTTTACAATTTATTCAATTTAGTCCCTAAAATCGGGACTAACCTAACTTCCAATTTAAAGCTTCAAATTGAATTTTGATTTCACTATTACTCATTAGCGAGCCCCTATTTCTTATTTATATAGTCAATTTTCAATTTAGTCAATTTGGTCCCTAATGTACGGAACTATCAATAATGCCTTACAGTTTAGTCCTTTTCTCAAACTAAGCTTAAAATCTATCAATTTAACACCTAAAACTTCAAGAAATCAACAATAGAAACCTCCTAAAATTTTAAAAATTTTACAAGTTGGTACATGGGCTAGCTAAATCAAGCTCCCATGACTTCAAAAACATAAAAATTACAAGAAAATGACTAAATTGCACTTCTAAATTTTTGGCCGAAAGCTTCAACTCCCTTAGGTGTTTTTCTTTCTTTTGTTTTGTGCAAACGAGGAAGAAGATGAAGCTATTCATCTTTCATCCACTAACTTATATATACAATTAAGATTGATTAAACATGGTTTAGTTTAACAAATATTAATTTAACTAAACTAATGGTCCCTTTAATCCAACCATTCATTAGCATATAATTATCATGGTCTAATTGCTATTTTAATCTTTCGATTAATTGCAACTTAAGTCCTCAATTCATTTTCTAATTAAAATTCTATAGCAATTAAACTTTACAATTTAGTCCCTGAGCCCTAATTAAACACAATTTCAACTAAATTATTTATCCAAAATTCAGTTCATCTATATAATAACTTCCTAAATATATTCATTAAATATTTATGAGCTCAGTTTTCAGAAATGGGGTTTGAAAATTGCCTTTTCTAACACTACTAGAAACCATGTCGTTACAAATTTATACTCAATTCACATTCAAAGACATAGCCACTCATATTCTTTATCTTATTCAATTTAGTCCCTATAATCAGTATATGCATATTTTTTGATATCTAACATTAGATCAAAATCTGATTTCATATTCTTTCATTAAGGACTCTATATTTTTTATTTGTCACATAATCTCTTGACATGTGTTTCAATTTATTCAATTTAGTCCCTAATGTTACAAAGTTATCTAACAAGCTTAATTAACTTTACAATTTATTCCTTATCATGATCTAAGCTTAATAACTATCAAATTCAAGTCTAATTCATCAATTTCTTTATAATTTCAACTTGCTAAAAACTTAGAAATTGAACAAATTGATACAAAGGCTAGCTAAATCAAGCTCCCATAATCATAAATCTATAAAAATTACAGGAAAAAGGCTTGGTTACCTTTGCTAATTTGTGGCCGAATATTGTTGAAAGCTTAAGGCCTTTTCTTTATTCTTTCTTCATTCTTCAAAGTTCAGTGGAATTCTACTATGCTAATATATATATATATATATATATATATATATATATATATATATATATATATCATGTTTAGTTAATAATTAAGTTTGTTTGGTTAACTTAATTAAGGTTTTATTATACTAATTTAATTATAAGATTAATTAAGTGAAAACAAGCATCATCATCCACTAACCTATGTTGAATAATGATTAAATAATCATTTTGGCCCTTTGGATAATTATTATCTAGGTCCTTAACCTTTTTTAAATTAAAATTCAATAGCGATTAGACTATTATAATTTAGTCCCTGAGCTTTAATTAACTATTTTCTCGGTTAAATTACTTAACCGAAGTTCAATATGTTTTCATACTAACTTTATAAATCTTTATATTTCGCCTTTATGGACCCAATTTACGAAAATGAGATTTTGAAACCATATTTTTTGACACCAGTAAAAATCAAGTCATTACGGAAATGGGTAAAAGGTCATTCATTCCATTTTCAATTCTAGGTCTTTTCTCTTATAATATCTACCATAAATAATCTTTCTTTACAATGGAAGAATTTGAAGCCGCTGCTTCAATTTTTTAGGATTTTAAAGCACCCAAAATGGTTAGTTTTGGGGTTTTAATATTTTTCTTGTTGATTTATATAACCTTTAAAATGTCATGAATATTATGTGTAAAAGAATTAATGATAAAATTTCCACGTCATTCATTAATAGCGACATCATCAAACTCTTACAACATGTTTGGTTGGGGGAATAGGAATGCATTCCCCCCAATTCGGTGGCCCCCGCCTATTCCATTATTTGGTTGGCTGTAATGGGCTATTACAGCCTTATTCCATACGGGGTTATTCAACGCAAAACTGTCGTTTACCATTCGGCACTCTCCCTACGGAATAGCTATTCAGCATGAAAAATTAGGTTTGAGTTTCAACTTTACCCTTCTCATTTCTTTCTCACGTCTTTTTTCATTCTTCTTCCCATTTCCTTCCAATCTTCTTCTAGGTTGCAGGGTTATGGATGCCCAGGTCTCTCCCTCACTGGAAGTGCTATTGCTCTCACATTGCTATTGGTTTCCTAGGGTTTTTGTTTGTTTTTGAAGGACAAACTAGTGAAGTTAATCTCATGTTGAAGATCTTCAAGAAGAAAACATCTCCCAAAGGTATTTTAGATTTGATTCCATCGTTGCTTTCTTGCTCATTTTTTCTTTTTCCTGCATTTTGCGGTCATTCTTTAATTGCTCACTTCCTCTGTTAATTAGAGCTATCCATGGGCCGGGCCGGGCCGGGTTAGGGCCGGGCCCAGAAAAAATTTCAGCCCGCTTTCCAGGCCCGGGCTCGGCCCGGCCCGAAATATGGGCCTGAGATTTTGCCCAGGCCCGGACCGAGGAAAAAATATGGAACCCGAGCCCAGCCCGGTCCGGCCCGTTTTTAATTAAAATTAAAATTATATTTGTAATAAAATTAAAACTAATTGTTATCAAAATTAATTGTTATTAAAATTGTATCATATTATATTTTTTTGTCAACATTTTGTTAATAAAATTTTTAATTGTTAATTATATTAATTGTTACTAAAAAATCAAATTATATTAAATTATTTTATCAATTATTTGCTTTCATTTCTATTATTCGGCTGAAAATTGAAATTCATTGCATGTTCACCATCCTGTTCACTGGACATCGAATCACTTGGGTCTCTTTCTATTAAACAATTAAAAGGAGTTATGTAATATGTATTATTGATGTGCATTATTAAAGCCATTCAATACATGGATTTTAGAAGGCACAGGTTAGGGATTTTAGAATTTGGAAGACAGAGACTGTCGGCTGAAAAATAAACTAAAAATTAAAAACTTAAAGTTAAAAATAAAATTAACTATTATATTTTAAAAATAAAAAATATATATATTTAAAATATTCTCAGGCCGGGCCGGGCCGGACTCGGGCCAAAAAATTTTGCCCGACGCCCGGCCCGTTTTCTAAACGGGCCTCATTTTTTGCCCAAGCCCATATTTCGGGCCTATATTTTTACCCGAACCCTCCCATATTTCGGGCGGGCCGTCGGGCCGGGCCGGGCCGCCCGGCCCATGGACAGCTCTACTGTTAGTTCTGTTTCACTATTTTTTTATTATTTTAAAATTTTTCATTTCGTTTTTTTTGTAATTCCAGATGCTTTGCAGACGAGCAAGTGAGAAATGGCGGTTGCAACACGAGGTATGTGTTTTAAAAAAAATTCTATATCTACTTCACATAAAATCTTTGTTGCTGGAGCTTTTTCATTTCTCCTAAATTATACGAATCTGACATCTGTGTTCTGTAACATATTTGATTTGAATGAGTGATTATGATTCTCAAAATGTAAGGAAAAATGCTTATCTGAAAGTTGAATTCTTAGATTCTGGATTGAAGTTTGTTCATTCTTCCGTTGGAGCTGAAGTTTTATGTGGAATCATAATATGCTTTGTACCCTTTTACTTCTACTTCTTGTTTTAACCCCTTTCTTGCATGTGATCTTTGCTGAGACAATTGATTTAGAAAAAAAAAAGAGTGCAAGGAATTTGGCCATTTGTGTTTTGGAATTAAGCTTAATTGACTAAACTTGTTATTTTGAACAACCACTTCCTTTCGTGATATATACACTGTGCTGGAATTTTCTTACGTCTTCTTCTTCTCTTGTAGACTTCTCTGTCATTCGTGTAATTAAATGTTATTCATGGAGAACTTGCAACTCGTTTTTAGCACATTAGCTCTGCTCTGATTTGTTCAGTTGCTATAGTAGTCTGGGAGTGATTATGCTCAGGCCATGTTGCTTTGGCTTTTAATTTTCCAATAGCATAGCTATTTATTAGTGTTAGAGATGTAATCTTTATTGCTATTGCCTTTCCTGTAAGTGAATTAGAGATTGGAGTAAGAAATTGACGAATGGTAATAAGAAGAGGGATAAAATACAAATGCATATATGTTACTTGTACTCAGATATGAGTGTTGGTTACGAGTATGTATGGATTTTTAAAAAGTTTTTTCATGTATTTAGAGGATCCTTAAAGGTCGTATCTTCTTTATATTTGTCAAACATGAGTGTTAGACACAAGTACTTCAAGAAAAATAGGGAGTCCCAGCAACATAATAAATGAATAGCATTTGCAGAGTCCAGTTTATTAGTTTACCCACATGCGATACTCACCCAAATCCATGTAACATAGGACCCGACTACTCCTAGTGAGCTTTTGGTTATGTAATTACGTGTCTGATTTTTCTTTCCAATGCTGTATTAGATTCTAAACTATTGTTTATTTTTCCATGTTATCTTGTTAGTCTAATTAGTTATGGTAGTCACGTTAGAGGTCCTAGAATATGGTTTATTCTAACCTTGAGAAACTACTAGAGAGCAGATTATGGTGTCTGGCTCAAAACTAGGACTTGGTACATCATAAAGGAGCCGGTCACTACAGAAACAAAATGTAGTCACTGCCCTAGAACAGGTGCAATATGGTTTTCTTGTTTATTTTGACGACTTATCTGATCTTAACATGTGCTTAATGATACAAAAATACAATAGAGTCAAACTTGTCCTGGATCACTATAGTATAGATAAGCATGGAGAGATGCAAGTGCCAGTATCTGTCGTCTTCATAGATTTCTTATGGGAATTAAGTTAATTTTGTGATTCAGGTCTTGTGTGACCCTCAAAGAAGAGTAATTTGCCTTGCACCCTTGAAGAGCTGTATACTGGTTCAACAAGGAAGATGAAGATCTCAAGAACTATAATTAATGCATCAGGGTATGAATCTTCATCTCATACATGATCCTCTATTACATTTGCTTGACTAGAGTTTCATTTTGATATACTTTTTAGTTTTTGCAAGTTGACTATCACAGCATGCATTTTTTTATGAACTCAAGAGAGGAAAATAAAGACAATAAATTATATTTTTGATCGAATGATGGCTGATGAGTTTATTTCTTTCATATTCTTTGATATTGTGTTTTCGATGCTTGCATATTGTTTTCATGCTGAAAACTGTGAACTCAACTAATATATTCTCACCTTAATTACACTATTGTGATGATGGCATCATTATTGGTAGCTTTATATTTTTGATCTTGCTGATTTGACAATACTTTAGATCTTTACAGGCGGCAAGAATAGGAATAGAAAATATTAACCATTGATGTGAAGCCAGGGTGGAAGAAAGGGACAAAGATTACTTTTCTAGATAAAGGAAATTAGCAGCCAAATCAGCTTCCAGCAGACCTTGTATTTGTAATCTAACTACTCTTGATGGCGGTGTTGGTGATGACACCATTTTCTAATTAACTTTAGGTATCTTATCTTTGTATAGTTTTTGTAAAGATGAGCTAGATGTATGAAAATAACCATATATACATAGTGGGCAGTTGAAGCCTCATCCAGTCAATGCTGTTGTATGTGAACTTAATTGGCTTTTGCAATGAAAAAAACATGAATGTATGGTAGTGTTGGATCTCAAAGTTAAAATGCTTTGACATGAAGGTAATCTGGTGTTGTAAAATTTATAACATATGGATTATGACATATAAACTAATGAAATCATGTAACTTTTTGTTAATATATGAATATTATGTTTCAATGTGAAATATAATTCTCAAGTTATTTATTACTTCTAATATTTTATTTTTTATTGTAGAATAATTAAATTATTTGTTTCACTAATGATATTTTAGCACATTAAATATGTATTGCAGTTTAAAATTAATAAAGTAGATTATATATTATTATTTTTATAGTATTATATATTATGATTTTTTATTAAATTATATTTAATAATAATTACGTTAAAATATGATTAAAATATTTATTATTTATATTAATAATAAATAATAAATAATTTAATCATATTTTAACATAATAATTATTATTTTTATAGTATTATATATTATGATTTTTTATTAAATTATATTTACTAATAATTATGTTAAAATATGATTAAATTATTTATTATTTATATTAATAATCTTATTAAAATTTAATAACAATAACAATAATCATCTATCAAAAAAAATTCTGCTAAGGGTATTCTAGTCATTTTAGTTTTTTTCTTTATGTTATTACAATATCATTCCATTCAAACAAACACAAGAATACTATTACAGTTCTATTCCATTCCATTCAACCAAACAATTGAATTACTATTACAGTTCTATTCCATTACAACTCTATTCAATTACAGCTCTATTCCATTACAACGAACCAAATGTGCCCTTAGTGATTTAACCAAATTGGACTCATAAAAACAAAAGTGATAATTTAAGTGATCATTTTGTAATTTTTTAAAGTTAGATGGTCTAGCTATAAACTTACTAATAGTTGGATGACCATTTATGTATTTTACTTAAGAAATTTAAATACCAAGATAAAAAAGTATAATTTAGTTATCAATTTTTGAGTTAAGCCCTAATTTTATATTCTCACCTTATAAAATTCATTTTGTACTCTATAAGGGTGTAATTGAGCTGAGCTAAGCACAAATACTGCCAAGCTTGAGCTTGAGTTCGACTCGAAATTTAGAGCTCTATACTTGGCTCGAGCTCGATTGAACATTTATTTTTAGCCTTGAGTTAAGCTTGAGATATAATCGATTAAGCTTATTTATTAATTTTTGTATTCAAGCTCAAACTCAAGCTCGGCTCAATAATTAAGTTTAGGTTAATAATATATATTAAGGGTATTAATATAATTTAATAATATAAAAATATAAAAAAACTCGATAAAGCTTGCAAGCCGTTCGAGTCTAAATATTACTAATTCATAATTATAAATAGAATTCGATTTTTTCAAATATAATTCAAATATCTACTAAATACCAAATCTCATTTACGCCCTAAATCCTTAAATATAAACACACATTGAAACATAAAATTTAATTTTATCCTTAAAATATTCAATCCCATCACTAGCAAATTAAGTGATCGATCTCATCACCATTACTATTTTCAATTTTACCGGAACCGATCAAATTAACCCTGAGCGTTTAACCAAATCTAGTAAGCTTGAAACCGCGACAACTCAACCGAAAACTGAGAGGAGAAAGCTATTTATTTTTATTTTATTTTAGTTTAGTTCTGAAAGAAACTTTAAAGATCCAATTCGGTTCAAGGCTTTTACAGATCTACGAATCATCCAAATATATCCTATCTCATTCTCGATCTTATTACTCTCCTTACCGCTACATGAAATATTGAAATTAATTCAAATCCTTACAATCCATTTTCAACCAACGCTAAAACCCTAGCATTCGGCGAGATCCGAAATCCCAAAAATGGATGCTCCGCAAGGCGGATCCGACGGCGACAAAACCAATCCTTCCTCTTCTCCTGTCTCCGTTGTCTCTAATTTCTGGAAAGGTATCATCAAGTTTAGCTTCATTCGGAATTATTCTTCTTTAAGTGTTAATTTTGTTTTGTTCAACCATTTCCATTGGAGTTATATTTAGATGTTAACTAATCAGGCTGCATTTTTTGTTGAAAATCTTGACTGCTTTTAGTTTGATTTTTTACTCTTTTTCTGAGGGTGGGAGAGGAAAATGAGACACGAAATCAGAAGAGGTTGCCATTTCTATCCATGTTAAAAAAAAAAAAATCAATCTTCCAGAAAATTGGATAGTTTTGGAAGGAGAAAGTGTGAAAGATGAGTCAAGTACTGCAAATTTTCAATATTATCCAATTTTTTTCGTCTGCATCTGTGATGGTTCGAGCAAAAATAATTAGGAAAAGAATTTTTATCGGTTTAGACTGTTTTGTATTATTAAATTGCGCTTATATAATTCTTATTTATGATAGAATTATAAATAGAATCAGTAACATCTAATTAGTGATTGATGAGATTTGAATTCTTAGTGAATTCTATAATTTATGGTATTTTTAGTTTCACCTTATGTTTATTTCCTTTTTTATATTAAATCATTTATAAAAAAAAATGTATTTATACTTCAGAAGTATAACGTAAAAAATATAATAGTAATAACATTTATTCTTGTGCAATATGCATGACTATGTGCTGGTATAATCAAATAGGAAACTAATTATTCTTGGGATGAGTATTAATTTCCTTTATGTCTTTTTTTCTCTTTTCCAGAATTTGATCTGGAAAAAGAGAAAAGTGTGCTTGATGAACAAGGACTCAGAATAGCTGAAAATCAGGAAAACAGCCAGAAAAATAGGCGGAAGCTTGCTGAGAGTACAAGAGGTATTGTTTTCTCCTGCATGTATGGCATGTTTGTGCAGTAATCATAAAAAGACTGCAGCATTCTTTACAAGGATGCAGGGTAGCCTAATGATGCTATGTTTTCTAACATTTTACTGTTGAGTTAACATACTATTTTCTAGGTGCATGTTGATCAAAAGTAGACATGAGTGCCAAATCCTCAAGTGTCTCATCCTTTTTATTTTTCTTTAAAAATATTATTATTGTTATTATCATGATCATGATCATTATTATTATTATTATTATTATTATTATTATTATTATTCAAATCAAAGAACTCTATCAAATGCAAAACTGCTAATAATTTCCATTTTTTGGTTCAGTTACTGGGAAGCAAAGTAAGAACAGAAGGTTGAGGGAATGCTAATTATAGAGAAAAACTTAATATCAGTTACTTATTACTGTGAAAGTTAGACGAGTTGAAAATTTTCCCTTTTTCTTAGCATCCATGCTCATTGATTTCCTTTTGCTATAGGTCTACTCTGTATAGAGAAATGCCTTAGTCAAATTCATTGTTTCTCATCATAACAGATTTCAAGAAAGCTGCGCCAGAGGAAAAATTAAGTTTATTTAATTCATTGCTTAAGGGCTACCAAGAAGAAGTTGATAATCTTACCAAGAGGGCAAAATTTGGCGAGAATGCTTTTCTTAACATCTATCAAAAGCTTTATGAGGCTCCTGATCCTTATCCTGCTCTTGCTTCAATTTCTGTAAGTATTATCTCTGATATATGGTACTTATAATGAGATCCCACTAAAATTTGCATTCTATTAGTTGAATGCCTCCCTAAATTCAGTTTTTAATTGATTGGAATTCTTTAATGTCGACCAATGAATTATTTATTTGGGATGTTAGGTAACACTAAGGTTCAGACATACATTTTTGGATTCAAATTAAACAATGCTTAGGGGTAGTATTTTGGTGACACTAATTATTTAACTGTGTGCAAATGGTTTCAAATATTATCATTTTTTTTCCATTAGAGGGGAAAGAGTAAAACTATCAAATGAATTTCTATAATAACTTTTTTATGCAAAATTTTACGCTAGTGTATCTAATTCTAGCTTTGAAATGCATAGAAGCAATTTCACTTGGGTTACATCAAACAACAATCTTTATGGAACATAGCACGAAAAAATAAAAAATTTAACATGTTATTTGTTTTTGACATTTTTTAAAATTTAAGTGGGAAAAATGTTATCATTCCTAAAATAAAAGTATGCATGCATATACCATGTTGTAGTTGAAAACTGTAAAAATGTTGACAGAAAAAAATTATCATTACATTATCTATCCTCTACTCCCCTCTATGTATGTCGCTCCAGGTCTTCCAAGCAAAATTATCTCTTTTTATGTACTTTTTAATGTACTACATGCGAGTTTGTTTCATTGGATTCACATACTTCTTCAGGAGCAAGATCTAAAAATCTCTGAATTGGAATCTGAGAACCGGAAGATGAAAGTTGAGCTTGAAGAGTTCAGAACAGAATCAATGCACTTAAAAAATCAGCAGGCAACGATAAGAAGACTTGAAGAGCGGAATAGACAATTAGAGCAGCAGGTTAGCAGTGCTTGGTTTGCTAATAAATATATTTTCAGTAATGCAGTGTTGTGTTTTTATGTTTTGTGATCTTACTTAAACTGGTCTTTTGAACTGGTCATAAAGTGACTATGATGATAAAGTGACTATGATGATAAAGTGACTCCAAGGACATGGCCAGAAATTCAAAAAATAAATAAAGGAAAGACTTGTAGTATATATTAATAAACAAACATATAACATCAATTCCTCAAGTAATTAAAAATAATGCTTGGTTGAATCTATTTTTGTATTCATAGAAAGCGTTGGCTTGTTGTCTTAAACATGACCTTTTCCATAGAATTTGTTATAAAATCTGAATTTTAGCCCAATCCCCAATCTCTGGTTATTTTCTTTTATATTTACTTCTTTTCTTCATTCTAGAAGTAGGCATATTTGTTTCAGTTGTTGGCATCAAGAAATTACTTGTCATCACTTTGAAACTAATGTCAGAGACTTGCAACATAAAATTGATAAGTGATGCATGTCATGGATTAGTCTTTCCTTTATCTAGTTGAATCTCTATCTTCTTATGTTTTTTCACTTCTTTTTACATTTTGTTTGTTTTTCTATGGACAATGAAGCTAAGAGAGTGGCTTTTTTTATTCCGGTTGATATTCATTTCTAGGTCTATGTATTCTATGTTCTACAGCTCTATCTGTCGATGTTGCAAGATTTGGCCTCATGCTGAATCTAAAACAAATTAAAGCACATGAACTATATGGAAAATAAAACATAAAGGAAGTAAAGAAGCAGCCAAATCTCCGAAGTTCATATTTGTCAACTTTAATGTGCTAAGCATGTAACACGCATGAGATCAAGAGTCATTCCTTAACTCCAAGATGTAGTGATCTTGAGTTTTCAAATAACCCATGCCTTCTTGAATACTAGGAAGGAATCCAGACATATGAATAAGAAAATCTTCTTCAAGGCAGGATCGTCAGGGCGTGCTCCTAGGCGTGCCTATGCCTTGTTCCTTAGTGTTAGGCAACAGAAGTGCCTTGGACTGTTCTGGCTGAAGCTAATTTGATTAGGTGCACACCTGATGTGCCTAGGCATGCTTGTCTGCAAGGCAATAGGCATAGAAAAAGCCCACCTGATTGAAGTTCTCTCTAATTTCTTTTCGAAATACAATAGTGGCATGTCATGTCATGTTTATTGCATGTTGGCTTGCCTTGCTTTTAAAAGAAGAAAAATAGAGGGCTGACTTAGGATGTTGCCTTTTATTATCTACATCTAGGTTCAACCATTGATTTAGTTAATTTGCCTTGAGATATAATCTTACACAGGAGAATTATGATTATGCTGATCATAATTATAGGAAATTAACTTTTTTTATTTGGTTACAAATGTGGTTTAAGATGTAAGTCAAAGAATCTAATGCTTATTTCTTTTTTTCGATTTAAGATGCATGTCAAAGAACCTAATGCTTACTTTTTCTTGCCGGTTCAATGATTGGGTTCATGTTAGAAATTTGTTGTGATGAAAATCTAGCGAAATGTTTTGGCAATGTTCCATAATTCTTATCTACACAGTTCTGGCAAGTTAAGCATCATTGCCTTCAAGTTTTCCCTCGCCATTTTCCTTATCTTTATGTTTTCACCCCTTCAGTTAAATTATTTTATTTTTGAAGTATACAGCTGAATGGTTAATCTTGGCCATGCATTCAGATGGAGGAAAAAGTGAAAGAAATTGTGGAGATGAAGCAGCGCAGTTTAGCAGAAGAAAACCAGAAAACTCTAGAAGTCTTAAAAGACAGGTATCTTTTCCTCCTAGTGGTTTAGGTGTTAGATATTCCTGTCTGTTGTCAGACATATTCCTTTCTTCATGCAAAAGTATTAGAATGTAGCTGCAAATTGCACCAGAATTCCATTATAATAGTTGGTGTGTAAATAGCTCTCTTAATGAACCTGTTCTTTAACTTCTAGTATTATGTTCCCTGATGTATATAAATTATATACTTTATGCAGGGAGCAATCTTTGCAAGATCAATTACGGCAAGCTAAAGAAAGTGTATCAAACATGCAAAAACTGCATGAACTTGCACAGAGCCAGTTGTTTGAACTTCGTGCTCAGTCAGGTGAAAGGCTGACCTGACTGTTCTGTTCTACAAATCTGTTATTTGACTCCATTAATTGTCAAAAGAATTTTTTTTCATTTGTTTTGTTATGTTTTCCACTCTCTGGGATTATGTGCCCTTGCTTCTAGTGTCTTACACTGTCTTTAACCATGCAGAGGAAGATAGGGCAGCAAAGCAATCTGAGGTCAACCTTTTGATGGATGAAGTAGAGCGAGCCCAAACTCGGCTTTTTAGTCTGGAGAGAGAGAAGGTAGATTAAAAATATAATTTTTTAGCTTATTCTGACACAATAAACATGTCATTCATTTAAGATCTTGATTTGCCAATATGAGAGCAGATGGGAGTATAGTTGCATATGGCAATTGATACTGACCTAGTTAATAAAAAGGACTGCTGCGGCCTTTCTTCAACTTGGAACTATTTGGCTGCCTATTAATCTCTGTAATAATTATTTAATTAAAGGCTTCAATTTCTGCATTGTGCTACTTATAAATAAATCCTTGAACCTAGTTAGTTTAGTTAAGCAGATCATGCTTGCAATTTTTATTCTGATATGCACTGTAGTGGATTCTGCTGACATAGTGATTGCAGCATATTAAGATTTTGCAAGCATTATTATTTTTATTTGTTTAGTTGGTATATATAAGTTTGATGTTCCATGTTGGTAATTGGATGCTTTGCAGGGGCTTCTACGCTCACAATTGCAGTCAGCAAATGAAGAGTCAGAAAACAAGAGAAGGTAAAGTTCTCCAGTACCATTAGCTGTGAAAAGTGCAATCCTTTCTAGCTATTATATTTTCTCAAAGAAATGAGTGAAAAAGGTACTTGTGTCTATTATTATAGGCTTTAACATCTGATACTTGATAACTGTTATCATGTTTTATTTTATAAGGTTTTTACATGTCATGTGAAAGTGTGTAGTTTTGATTGTCATTGGGGTCAGAAATTTTCTGTGCATTTGCAGAAGGTCATAAATACAAAAACCTTTTTGGTCTAGGACGCCCACTCTTTAATTTCTTAGTATATGTAATTTATTGCTGAGAAGCTTTTATTTTGGCTCTTCTCTAATCACATGTTACTTCACCTCTTTAAATTTCTTCCTTTCTTCGTTTCATATATAGCTAGGCATGCTTGAATCTCTTGGGTTTATCTTTGACAGCTGGCTGTATAAACATTGTTTGTGGAATTTGAAATGTCAAGTTTCCTCTTAAAAACATCATTTTATGTGAAGTAAAGGCCGGATAGACATTGTTAGTGGAATTTGAAATGTCAAGTTTCCTTTTAAAAACATCATTTGATGTGAAGTAAATATGTTGTATGTTAATGAGGTATAACTTCTCAGCAATTGTTTTCTTGTCTCTACATCATATCATTTTCTTCTATGCTGGTCAAATATTGTTCTATATGTGGTATGTGAACAATTATAGTAGCTCTTTTGTTCATTTGTGTTTATATTCATTTTTCTACAGTTCCCATGTTATATTTGCAATGTGTTTTTCTCAATTGATCATTTCTTCGACACAGTGATGTAGATTCAAATGCCATACTTGAAAACTCCTTAAGTTCCAAAGAAAAGATAATCTCTGAGCTGAACATGGAACTTCACAATATTGAAACTACGTTATCCAATGAACGAGTGCAACATGTCAACGAGATCAAGAAGTTGAATTCGTTGCTCAATGAAAAGGTAGAAAACCTTATTGCTATTTTTTCCTCCCCCAATTAGTGCAATGTGTACTAACTGTACTTTTTTCTAGTCTTAAAAAATTGGGTAATTATGCCATTTATGTTTCACTTTAGTTATGAAACACCATGTAATACTTCTCTTGGTACATGACATCATGTGAAACATCATTTTTGCCTTCACCTAAACATTGTAACTACCTATGATAACGAGAAGTTCTAGGTTGAGCCTTCTAGAATAAGCATTCCATCAACTTCAACAACACAAAACATTACCCAATTACACAAATTAGTATAACTTTTGTAATGTTTTGTATAATTGCACTATTAAACAAAACATACTCAATTATACAAATTATTACAACTATCGTAATGTTTTGTATAATTACACAAAACATTACCTAATTGCACAAATTGTTACAATATTTGTAATGTTTTGTTTAATTGCACAAAACATTGGCTAATTACACAAATTATTACAGATCTCATAAAGTTTTGTGTGATTACACAACATTGCCTTATTACACAAATTATTACAAATCTAATAAAGTTTTGTGTAACACGAATTGCATAAAACATTATCCAATTGCACGAACTATTACAACTTTTGTAATGTTTAATGCATCATTGAAGCTGATTAACATTGAAGCTGATGGAAGGCTCATATAAAGGAGCTTTTTTAAATTGTCCTTATGATAACAGAATGAAATCATAGGTGTTAATGTTAAAAACAAAACCAAATGTGGTGTAAGTGCAATTTGCCCTTTAAAATTCAGTAGTTATTCATTCACAAAAAATTCCATGATTTGGTACTTAACATATTGTGTTATGGTTTTCAATTTGTTCCTTTCCTAAGTGTTTTGGTAATTAATATTTTCTTCACACTCAACACACTACCTTTTGATAACAGAGTGAAACCATGGGTGTTAAATGTTAAGAACAAAATCACGTAGAGTATAAGCACAATTTACCCTTTAAAAGTCTATAGTCTGTTCATTTACCGTTGAATTTCAAAGACGAAAACATAAATCAGATGAATAATTTTAGAGAGGAACACTGTTATTTTCTCTTCTTTCATAAAAATGAAGCTGCTAGAATTTATAGGAGAGAAATGACATGTTTACCACTAGTTTTTCGATAATTCTAGTATTAATCAAATCCCTTAAATTGAGATACAATCAAATTAAATCTTGAAATAAAATAAAAATAAAACAAGAGGGATTCTAGGAAAATCCTTCATAATCTCTTTTTTCAAACGATGAAACTAGAGAAATTGATTCCTAAAGTGTAGGGATTAACTACCCCCCTTCAAGTTAGAGAATATATGTTGATCATTCCAAGCTTGGAATTCAATTCCTCAAACTTTATTCTTGAAAGAGCTTTTGTTAGAACATTTGTCCCTTGGTGATGAGTAGGTGTGTAAATTAGGTTCAATATTCCAGCTTCAACCGTTTCTTTTATAAAATGGTGATCTAGTTCAACATGTTTGATTCTATCATTATGAATAGGATTTCTAGCAATACCTCTTGCTGCAAAATTATCAAAAAACACCTTTATCAGCTCTCTTGTTGAGATCCTTAACTCTTCAAGTAACCTTTTCAACTATAATCCTTCACATATCCTTTGAGCTAAAGCTTTACACTCTACCTTGGCACTAATCCTAGAGACAACAGACTGTTTCTTGCTACAGCAAGTTACCAAGTTTCCCCATACAAAGGTGCAGTAGCTTGTAATTGATCTTTGATCTATAATGGATCTTGCCAATTATCATCCAAGTGGACTTCAACTCCTTTAGTTGTTCCTTTCTAAAAGAATGTTCTTTTACCATGAGTCATTTTCAAGTATCTAAGAATCTGATAAATTGCTTCAAGATGTTCTTCATTTGGTTTGTTCATAAATTGACTTACAACACTAATAGGGAAGCTTATGTCTGGCCTTGTGTGGGACATGTATATAAGCATTCCTAAAAGTCAATATCTTCCTATGTCAAATGGTGGAGTACCTTCTTTGGAACCTTTTTTATAATTTGATTCCATTGGAGCGTCAGCAAGCTTGCAATTTGACATTCCAATTTCTTTTAGTAAGTTGTACTTTCGTTGTGAGACTACAATACTTATCTTTTGAACTGGCAACCTCCATGCCTAGGAAATATTTTAATGGTCCTAGGTCTTTTATCTCAAACTTCTTAGCAAGTACTTTCAAGTAGCCCATTTCTTCATTTTTATCCCAATGACAATGATATTGTCAACATAAATAATGAGAATAGAAACTTCTCAATTATGAGAGAATTTTGTAAATAGGATATATCAGCTTGACCTTGGGAATACCCATAATTCTTGGTTACCTTTGTAAACCTGTCAAACCATGCTCTAAGTCACCTTTGAGAAAAGCATGGTGTTTTTCGAGAAAAGCTTGAGACCATAGAGAGACTTTTGAAGCTTATTGACTTCGTTTGTTTAGGCTCTTGTCTCAAAGCATGTTGGAATTCCATGTAAACTTCTTCCAAGTCACCTTTGAGAAAAGCAATTTTTATGTTTAACTAGTCAAGAGGGCCGTTTGGATTAATTGCTAGAGATAGCAAAACACAAACAATATTAAGCTTTGCAATAGGAGCAAAGGTTTCTTGATAGTCAATACCATAGGTTTGAGTAAATCCTTGGGTAACAACCCTTGCTTTGTAGTGACTCACACTCCCATCTAGATTATGTTTGACAGTGAAAATCCGTTATCCCACTGGTTGCTTCCTTTTTGGCAAGTCTAAGAGTTCCCAAGTACCATTCTTTATAGGAGCACTCATTTCTTCTTGGATGGCAGCCCTCCATTTTGTTTTTTTTAAAGCATCATGAATATTCTTTGGAATTTCTACATTGGATAAATTAGTAGCAAATGGTCAATATTTTTATGAAAGATTATATAATAGGGAACAAAGTTGTAGGTTGGATGCTTGGTACATCGTCTTACACCTTTTCTCAAACCAATAGGAATACTAAGATCATAAAAAATATTAGTCTGAGATGTGTTACCTAGAACATTTGGACTTGAATTGGATTCATGGTTTTTCTCAGGAAGTGTGTAATTTTGTTTCCTCTTGAGCCTTTTTCTACATGGAATAAACAATTAGTTCTTTGTCAACTGCAGATTCTGCAGGTTAGGAATATGTGTGTTAGTGTCTGGCTTAGCTTTTAGAGGATTCATGGTTGTTGGATTGAGGATGGTTGTTGGGGAATGGAGGTTGTGGGAGGAATGGTTGACTCGATTTTAGGTGAGATAGATGTGGCGGCTAAAAACTACATTCTTGTATTGTAGAATTGTTCTCTCCCTGAATGGAAGTTTTTGGACAATATGGTTGATTTTCAAAAACTTAATATTTGTAGAAGTATAGAATTTCCTAGTTACTTGTAACACTTGTAACCTTTTGGGTGGGAGAGTAACCAAGAAAAAGACATTTTATGGCCTTTGGATATAGTTTGCTTCGATGTTGTTGATGTATATGAACAAACACTATGTACCCAAACACTTCTAATGGTAAGGATGAGATGAGTCGAATATCTGGGTAGGAGAGAAGAGACTGGCAAGGTGTTTGAAATTTAGAACTCTTGAAAGTCTCCTATTAATGAGTTATGTGGCTGTAAGAATTGCCTCACCCCAAAAATGCTTGGGAGCTCTCATGGTGAACAAAATGGATCTGGCTACTTTTGGGAAGTGTGTGTTCTTTCTTTTTGTTGTCCCATTTTGTTGGGTTGTGTCAACACACAAACTTTGATGCACAATTCATTGATCCATAAGATATTCTTCAAGTATGGAATTGAAATAGTAGTTGGCATTATCAAATAGAAATACCTTTATTTTTGTTTGGAATTGTGTCTGGATCATGTTATTGAAAATTTTAAAGATGTTGCCTGCCTTTGTTTTTCTTTCGTCGAGTATACCCAAGTTATTTGTGTGTGATCATCAACAAATGAAACAAACCACCAAGCTCCTTAGGTGGTGTTGACTCTAAAGGGTCCCTATATGTAGCACTTTGAATCATTGCAAAAGGATGGGATGTTTTATACCCTTGGATTGAATAATTGTTTCTCACATGTTTGGATAATTGACAAGCTTCACATTGGAAAGTCTCAAGATTGGTTTCATTGAAAAGTGTCAGGAATAATCTTTTTAAATACCGGAAATTGGCGTGACCTAACCTATAGTGCCACAACATGATTGCACTATCGTTATTGGAAGGAATTGAATAAATTGGGAATGACACACTACTTGTAGTTTGAGTTTGTTCTCCAGGAGTATTAGGACTAATAAGAATATAGAGCCTCGAAGGTTCTTAGATTGCCAATCATTCTCCTTGATTCCTAGTCCTCAAATTCACAAAGAGTTAGTAACACAATTCATATATTTGGCGAGTCTGCTAATGGACGAGCAAATTACAAGTCAAATTGGGAACTGATAGCACAAATTTTAAAATCATTCTGTCAGTGATAACTATTGATCCTATCCTTGCCACTTTGGACAATGTACCTTCAGCAGTACAAACATTTCAGAGTTTGGTCTGTTAGTAGTAAATAATGTAGCTTTACTAATTATATGATCTAATGCACTTGTTTTTTTGGGGTGCTCAAGGCCATAGGGAAATTACCTATTTTAGCAATGGAGCATCTTCCAATGATATTGTCGGTAGCCATTCCGAAGGCTGGGCCTTTTTTCGTCATAAAAGAATCAATGTTCAATCGCTGATGCCATGTTGAATTTTAGAGATGAAATTACAATTGAGAGATTAATAAATTATAGAATTTCAGAGATGAAAATAGAATTGAGATGAATATTTTCAGAGAGGAAAATTTTGTTATTTATCCTTATTTCATAAATATGAAGCTGGTGGAATTTATAGGAGAAAAATAACATGTTTGTCACTACTTACTCCTCAATTCTAGTAGTAATCAAATCCCTAAAGGAGATGCAATCAAATTAAATCCAGAAACAAAAAATAAATAATAAAACAAGAGAGATTCTAGGAAAAACCTTCTTAATCTCTTTGTTCAAGCAAGGAAACTAGAGAAACTAATCCTCTAAGTGTTGGGATTAACTTTGGAATTTTACATTTACAAATAATTTTTATGATTTGCTACTTAACATATTTTACTTATTCTTATGGTAACCAAAGCATAATTATTAGTTTATATAAACTTTTACTGAGCTTGGAGAATTTTCATCTATGGTGCTTTATTCAATGTGTTGGAAATAGGACTCTGATTAGAGTTGACGTTATTGTGTCACTTATCTTTATTTCCGCATTGGTTTTATATTTGTTGAAATGAATGTTCTTTTATTTGTAAGAAAGGACTTTTTCCCCTTATATTTCCTTTTTTCTCTTCTATGCAAATCAGGATGTTGCTCTTGAGGAGATGAAGAAAGAACTTAAAGCAAGGCCAACAGAAAAGTTGGTTGATGATTTGCGTAAGAAAGTGAAAATTTTGCAGGTAAAACCACCTTTTAAGGGTTTCTTGGTTACGTAGATCTCCATGGGCTAATTAATTTTCAGTAGGTACCAATTTTTAAGAATTTTGCGTAATCAAGTTTCTGAAATAAAGATGGTTCTAAGTTCTCAGTTTTTACCAATTCCTTCAGGTAACTAATTCTCTTTGTTGTTTTGCTTGTACTGTACCTAGTGATGCTAACTTCCAATCATAAAAGAATTAGAAGAAACTCCCTTTGATTGTTGCTTTTACTGGCTCGCATTTTACTTTTGAAGCAAAAGTAGATGTGCTTTAATTTTTTAGACAAAAAGAAATGAAATTTTTAAAGATTTGAAGTTAAAATCTTAAATCTTCTTAATAGCATAATGTACTATTCTACTTTTATATAAAGAACTTTTCTCTAAATTGTAGCCATTGGCTCTTTTTTTCCCTCCCTCCCTCCCTCTCCCTCTATCTCTCTTTTCAGTTACATATGATGTTGCCTTTTACTCTTCACTTTTACCTTTTAGTCTATGTTTCTTGACTCTTCATTTTTTTTTTTTTTGAAGTGCTCATGTGCAACACTTACGTCAATAAATGGGTATGATGCATATGATCTCCAATAATCCTCCAAATGCATGGAAAAACTTAGAAAGATCTGACCATAGCCATGTCAAACACTTACCCGCATCACACACACACTCAAGTCCGAGTAACATAGTATTTAGTAACTTTAGGAAGCAAGGAGCAAGTGGCTTTCATTAATTCCCATAGTTGCTCGACTCTTGAAGAGTATATGTTTTTTAGCATGTGGGAATACTTGATGTTTCACTTAAGCATCTTTTTACTGGTGACTTGTAGCCATTTTAGTATCTTTTTGTTGAAGAGGGTATATAATTGCCAATTAAGGATCAATAAGTATGTTGAGGATGAATTGGTGTTTGATTTGTACTCAAACTTGTATACTTTACATCAAAAGTCTGTTTATGTTGCCTTACATTTTTATATGTAAAACGAAAAAAGAAAAAATTGTTGTCTGTCTTGCTCTGGTTGTTGCAGTTTACGCATGACTTTATATTAATATTTTCTTGTTTCTTCTTGCTTGATAGCATCTCAATGTATTTCTCATTATTGACTGTATAGGCAGTGGGTTATAATTCAATTGAGGCTGAAGATTGGGAAGCAGCTACCAGTGGGGAAGAGATGAGTAAAATGGAATCTCTTCTTCTTGATAAAAATAAGAAAATGGAACATGAACTTACACAGCTGAAGGTATGTTTTGGTGCTTTGCTTCCTAGTTTTTCTTTTTCCCAATTTTCTCCAACAAAGATAAATATAAATAGATCTTGTCCAGAGGAAACTATACAGAAGTCGATATCTTGTGGATATCTGCAGTTATCATATTTCATTCACATATATGGAGAATTTCGGATATTAGTTAGATTTTGATGCTTTTGATCTGTTTTAATTATCATGTACTAGTTGTGGTCATGTATCTTTTACTGGTTTTCAGGTCAAACTTTCCGAGAAAACATCTTTGCTGGAAACAGCTGAAGGCAAAATAGTAGAACTCGCGGAAAAGGTTAATGAACAACAAAAGCTGATACAGAAATTAGAAGATGATATATTGAAGGTTTGGATTAATTTCTTACAAGATTCTGAAAATGGCAATTTTAATCAGCTTCATTATGTTCTTACAACATTTTCCTTAAATGACTTCCTGGCTGCTGCATATTTGTGAATTCTCTTTCATAGTGAAAGACTGAAACTATCAGTCTCTATTTTGTTCCATCCATGGATATAATGATATTGGACTATCTGAAACAATTCTTTGATTATGCAAGACCCGCATACTGCAGCCTTTCCTTTTCATCCGCATCTTTTTATCTTCAATGCAGGGTTATAGTTCCAAAGAAAAGAAAGGAACTCTTTTTGATGATTGGGATCTTTCAGAGAGTGGAGGGAATGAACTTTCCGAGGTATTTTTGCTTCTGTTTGTTACTCTACATGTATAACTTACCAGAAAATATATCCTTTAAGATAGAATTTTTGTATCAAAGAAAATAGGAATTTAATTAACATGGTGTTTGTACTTGCTTCTGTTTGTTACTCTACATGTGTAACTTACCAGAAAATATATCCTTTAAGATAGAATTTTTGTATCAAAGAAAATAGGAATTTAATTAACATGGTGTTTGTACTTTTATACTTGCACATTGTACTCGGTCATATTTTCTATTTAAGCTTCACTGCTTAATCCTGTCTTGCTTCATGTAATTTTTAGCTATTCTTGCCAGCATGAAGTATAATTACCTGGGAACTTGATACCTCAAAGTGTGCGGTTTTGGGAAATTTATTAGATTCTTTCTTAATCTTTTACTTATTCATTTATTATCTTCTTTTCCTTTTCTTTCCCTTTCTCTTTTCCATTTTTTGTGCACGCGCATGGGAACAAGTGGATAATTACTCAGATAAAGGGTCCTCTGTCAAGAAGTCAGATTGTCCAACTTAAGCTGAAAAATTAGATGTGTGTACAGAATCTGTGTCAACAACACTTACTGAGTTTCTTCATTTTAAATGTTAGGTTAGGAAAGAATTTAGTGTCATATGTCCTATGTATTCATTGAGTGCAGCATTACCTTTTGAGACTGTTGGGCCACATATGGAGGTATTGTTGAAAGAATCATGTTTCTGACTAGTGATGTTCAGTTCTGTATTTAAATTCTTGATATCATGGATCATAGTAAATATTTATTGACAGGAAATGTTTTGCAAGTGAAGTAACTCAATTTTCACAATGAACTCTGATTTATTATTTCATTTCCTATTATGGAGCAGAACACAGATCAGAAACAAGTTTCCGCAGATCAAGACCAAAGATCAATGCTGAAGGTGATCTGCAATCAGCGTGATCGATTTAGGGCACGTTTGCGGGAAACTGAAGAAGTATGCCGTCCATCTTTCTGCGCATACTTGCATTTTGTTTCAATTTTTATTTAATGGAATTCTTATTATATGCATTAAGTTTATGGTTTCTGCAAAATAACGTTGTTGAATGTTCCATATCTTATAGGAAATAAGGCAATTAAAGGAGAAGATAGGGGAGCTAACAACAGAACTGGAGAAAACAAAAGCTGATAATGTTAAACTTTATGGAAAGATTCGTTATGTCCAGGATTATAACCAGGAGAAAGTAATTTCTAGAGGATCAAAGAAGGTACTTGTTGCTTTTAGTACATTTCATGATTCTCATTAGTGCCTATAGTATCATACCTTGAAGCTGTCTTGTTGTATCTGATCACCTTTCAGTATGCCGAGGATCTTGAAAGTGGTTTCACCTCAGATGTTGAATCCAAGTACAAGAAGATATATGAGGATGATATTAATCCCTTTGCAGCATTCTCAAAAAAGGTTGGTAAACTTGAGCTCCATTCATGAAATATGTAGCTCTGTCAGGTTCACATATATCACGTGATCTAGTTTAGTTTTGAACTTAGGCATGTAGAGTACCCTTTGTTGTTTGATTCATTACAAATTTACAAATTTTAGAAGAGAAGAAACTGTGGGTGTTCACAGGCTTGTTTTTATTAGATGAACTAAATCAACTTAATTTTCTTAGTTACATATCTTCAAGCATAAATCAGATTTTGTATTTGTGCCATACATTCCATCATACATGCAATGAATGATCTGATAATTCTGGTTTCTTTTGGAACAATGCTCAAATATTCTTTCTCTTTGCAAGTATCAAGACTGATTCAAAATAAGACGTCGATACACACCCTTGTACGTTGCTATGAGACATTTTTTTATCAGGCAAATATAAATGAAGACGAATTGTCCTTGTAAAGCTTATTTTAGTTGGGAACAAAGTTGAACAGCCAAGACATGCAAACTCACAGCTTTTTACCGTCCATGCCAACTCATATGAAAATATCGAAATAATCCAGTTAACATTTACATTCATGGAATCTTCGAGTTCAGGTCACATTTCTATTCATGCTGTTTGTTGGATATAATGGAATAATCAGTTTCATTTATTACATAGGAGAGGGATCAACGATACAAGGAGCTGGGCTTCAGAGACAGAATCACACTCAGCAGCGGACGTTTTCTTCTGGGAAACAAGTATGGTTTTGTTTCATCATCTATTGCATATACAGTGTATAGTATTCTTTATTTGGCAGGATCTCTTGTTCCATTTCTTGCATTTTTCTTTTTGAGTGTATGCACATTTGTAAAGGTGGCAATCACGCTGGTAGATTTGGGGTGTCTAGCATTGTGACCAAGGTTGAGTTTAGGTCTCTGTCTTCTTTCCACTTCATTTTTTTCTTGAGGATAGTCACTCTTAAGCGGGTGAATATAGGTTTCACGTAGGTTGGGGTATGTCTTATAGTAGGCTCAACTTTTTTTCTCGTTTTACTTTGCAAACAGCAAACCGAATGGTAATTGGATCTGGGGTTTGGATCATTTAAGGCAGGATGATTGTGTAAGGTCGTTGACTTCATTCAAATGCTTCTTATAGGTCAACTTTGGTCCGAGTGTCGTTCCCTGTCTACAAATGTGCATTTGTAAATGAGCAGAATTTCTATGTGCATGTCCTTTACATTCTTTTGGGTGTTATATCCCTTCTATATATCAAATAAGAATAGTAGTAGCACATTTTTGTTGGCCCGTAGTTAAATTAATGTGGTCACCATTGTATAAGGGAGTCTGACGCAATTCTCTCCGTGACGTCTGGACGCAATAATACCTGCTTGCTTAGAAAGTTCGTTGATTTGCTAATGAAATACTTGGTTTGTAAGTGCAGGTATGCTCGAACATTTGCATTTTTCTACACAATTGGTTTGCATATCCTAGTGTTTACTTGTCTATACCGAATGTCCGCTCTAAGCTACCTCAGGTGATAATGTGCCCTAATCATTACTATAACTAAACCAGATTTCCTTTCAGATTAATCTGACTCTACATGTATTTTTTGTTAATGCAGCCATGGCTCTGAGGAAACTACCGTCGTTGAGAAAAACTTGAACCTTCCGCGTGGATATTAGTGACATCTACCCTTAGCCATTTCTTCATTTATGGTTTGTTCTTGTGAGAATATATGGCATTGAAATTAAATTTACAAACTTAATAAACTGTACATGTAACACAATCATGTTATGTTCAAAATAGCTAATACTATACATCCCTATCTTTCGATCTTAAGTTTTTTCTCAACTTGGGTTTGTTACGCCATCCTAATTCCAGTGCCCGTATTTTTCTTTTTAAAAAATTTAGATTATTGTCTTGAAAATGGAGGTGAGGAAATTCGATTTCAAAATATTTCTTTTTGAAGAAAATGCCATTTGATAATAATAATAAATTAAGGGGAAATACAAAGTCTTGAAACTCAGAAGAGATAACGCAAAGCAGGAGGTTGAAAAAACAATACTATCGAAGAAATGAAAAGTCTGGGTAATCAAAGTCACAAAGCTTCAGCCAAACATTTCCATTCTTCACTGAGTAGACACCGAATCCAACCATTAGCTAGTTCAAGGTGTGTAAATACACACCATACTTTTTACTTATTTTAATATTTGATTTATTTTTTGTTCTTATTCGTGAATACTATAAGTGGGTGACCTTCACTGTCCTTTCTTTTCTTTTCTGATGAGATTACTTTGGCTTCTTCACTCTAACTTATCTTTCTTTTTTTCAAAATTCATATTTTTTTCTTTTTCCTAAACTTTTCTTCTTCATAACTCCACTCTTTAAACTTTAAACCCTTCTAGATTGAGGGTGGGTGACGCAGAGTAGACGGTGCTATCCTGGGGCTGAAGAATCTGATAGCCTGATGGGTGTGGGACTGTGGGGGGTGAGGGTCACGGGTAGATTTAAGACATTAGCTTTTAGTTTTCAAAATTTTAAATTTATTTTTATTTATTTTTTTCTGCTTTGGTCTCATAGTTGAAAAGAACCAGACTTTTTTATTATTGGGTCGTTTTTCCAGCTTGACCTAATCCAGGGAGTTCAAAATTTCCAAAAGCCGGTTCGACTGGTTTTTCCTGATACTCGGTTCAAAAGGATTTTTGCTGTTGAACGGTTTTTTCCGGTTCCCAGTTCGACCGGCCGGTCCAGTTTGGTTTTCAAAATATTAGTATTTAGCCTTTAACAAACATGCAACAAGCGAGTTCAAATTAGCTAACAATCGCCAAGCTTGTTTTGCTAAGAGAGCAACATTAAACTTTTATATTTTCATATTTATGAATTGGTTTGATCCTAATTAGAAGTTATCAATTTTCAAATATGATAGATGTTGTTTCTATATTATTATAATTTTTTTATTTGAGTTGGTTTCATAAGTTAATCGGATATCAATTAAATTTGTAAAGATTTAAAGGTTATTATTCTAAAAAATAACAAACATCTTTACTATAATTAAATTATTGACTAAATTAGTGTCACAAGCAAGATAGTCAGTACTATACCGGTGGACTAATCACTTTTCGTTTGGGTACTAGTACGTACCCGTATTGATATGTTTTGATGTATCTATTTGGATTTATCGATATTGACATGTTTTAATGTACTATTTTGGATTTATTGATTTTTTAAATATTTTTTTACATATATACTCATTTTTAGTTTTTTGATAAATTATATATGCATTTAAATACTTTTCACATATATTTATAGTATAATTTTTTAGTTTCTTAATAAATTATATATTATTTTGTTAAAAAAAATTATGTATTACATATAGATACAAATACATCTCAATTACATTCATATAAATATATTTATATGTAAATATAAGTTTAAAATTATTCATTAAGTTCAATAATTTAATTTAATAGCTTTTAATTTTAAATATAATTATAGAAAACTTAAAGTGGTTAAAATGCAAAATTTTAAAAATTTGCACAAATCAATAGGAGCCGGTATGCACCGATACAAACTGATATTGACTAAATAGACCGAAACACGCTGAAATGGTTGAGACACATTAAAATTTTGACCAAAGCAAAACATAGACTACTTGGTACTGATTTAAACTAGGGGTGTGCAAAACTCGAATCAAGTCGAAGAAATTCAGAGATTGAGTTATTCGAATCGAGTTGTTCAAACTTTCAAGGGTTTTTTTTTAATTTTAGGGTTAGAGTTAGGGTTTTTTTGTTAAGAATTAGGGTTTAAGGTTTTAAAAGTGAAATCGTGAAAGTTTATATGTAGATTTAAGGGGCCGTTGATGCGATAACGCGTCTTATAACACATACATTTCATATGTCATGCTGGGATAGAACCATTACCTCAGAAACCCATCCTATTAAAGTCAGGTTTTGAGGTGATAGTGCTTGATACGATCATGGGTCGAAGTTTAGGTGGAGGTCCCAATCGGTGGCCATGATGCGATCACGGGTGCGAGTATAACTAGGGGCCAATTGACAGTCATTATGTGGTCACGAGTTCAAGCTTTTTGGATACTTGCAAATGATGCCTCACATATACCATGCATAAGATTGAAGCCATAATCATAGGGAAAAACAAAGGGCTTTCTAGTGTAATCAACATATTTTTTTTTCTATTTCCAGGCCGCTAGTATCTTTAACCTTTCATTCTTATCCGAAAGTTGACACCGAGGTGAACACAAGAGGACTCTTAGGCAGAGAGCGGATGTTCTAGCACAGTAGAGGTCAAACTCGAGTTGACGCGACAACAGTTGTAGTTATTAATGGGTTGTTTAATAACAACAACCATTGTCACCTCGAAAAGGGCATCACCTTTACTATACCGCAATAGTCGCTGCCCGCTTGAAAGTCCTCTTGCGTCCACGGCGGTGCTGACATTTGAATAAGAAAAAAAGGTTAAATATACTAGCTACATGGAAATGGATAAAAAAGTTACACTGATTATAGTAGAAAGCCCTATAGTTTTTTCCTATGATTATGCCATCAAACTTCTATATGGTATTTATAAGGCAATATCTCTGGGTATCCGAAAAGTTTGAGCTGGTGCCCGCATAATGACCGTCAACTGGGTCCCTCATTATTGTAACAGTCCGTTTTCAGTGAAATTAGAATAGTGGTTTCGAGACCACAAACTCGAGTTTGTAAGAAAAATTATTTTAAAATTATTTTATGGTCTACCATGTGATAGGAATATCGTATAAAACTTTCTTTAAGAGAATTTTACCGGTTACATGATTAATTGATAAAAGGAAAAGTTAAATTCTAGTAGCTAAAAGGATCAAAAATGGATATGGAATTCAAAATTGGAGGTCTTTATATGGCAAATAGACCATTAAGAGGAGTTAGTAGATAAGTATGATGATTCATCCATGGAAAAATTAATAAAAAAAGGACTAAATTGGAAAGTTGAAATAATAAAAGATGATAAGTTAATTAAATAATAAAATATCATATTTTTCATCATCTTTCCCAAATTATTTTTATGGAAACCCTAGCTAAGAGAAGAGAACTCAAACAAGCTTATTTAGCTTAATTGGGTAAGCATTCTTGTCCTGTTTTTAATGATTTTTATGTTTCCAAGATCGTAATAGCTTAATTTAGCTATCTCGGGGATTAATTTGTAAAGTTATCAAAGTACTAGGGTTTTTCCATGGATGAATATGCTTGAATTATGAAATTTATGGTAGAAAATGAAAGGTTTTGATGAAATTGTGATTTAGGGACTAAATTGTAAAGATGTACAATTCATGGAAAAATTCTAAATTTTATGAATTATATGGGCTGTAAATATTACATGTAAAAATTGGCTAGGCTTGGAATAAGGATTAAATTGCATGAATTTCATTTTCCGAGCCTAGGGACAAAATTGAAATTAATTAAAAGTATAGGGGCAAAATGGTAATTTTTCTTAAGATATTAATTGCATTGTATTGAATATGAATTGTATTAAATTGATGTTAAATTCATTCGTATAGATCCGAATAACTTAAATACGAAGATAGATATAGATCGAGGAAAGGAAAAAGTGTCAGATTAGTAGAATTTCGCGTACACGAACAATTATCAAGGTAAGTTCGTGTAACTAAATTGAGAATTTATATGTTTGAATTGAATTTTATGTATGCAAATTGTGTAATTGACTTGTATGAAATTGACTACATATCCGACACAGGCCGATAAATGTCAAGTCCCGTTTGAATAAATGAAATTTGATGGATACAGGATTTCTCATATTGGTTGTGGTCTTGCATATGTTGCGGACACACCATAGCTCGAAAGAGCATCCCATTATTAGCCCTCTCGAGCTTCCCCGTTGTATAGTTCTTACGAGCTTCACGTTTATAGCTCTTCGGAGCATCCTAATCGGTTGTGATCCTACATATGTTCTGGACACACTGCAACTCTTATGAGCGTCCTATTACATGGCTCTTCGTGAGCTTCCCGATTGAAGGCTCTTTGTGAGCTTCCTAATTAATGGCTCTCTAGAGCTTTTCGATATGACTCGCTTGAACTTCTTGATAAATGGCATTCCGGAGCTTCCCCTTATTGGCTCGTATGAGCTTCCTGATTATGGCTCTTATGAGCTTCCCGTTATACAGCCCGGATAAGCTTCCCGATACATGGATCACATGAGCTTCCAGTTATATGGCTTGAGAGAAGGCTTCCCGATTATGTGCTCTAAGGAACACTCCCGAATATGAATTAACGAATTACAATTTGTACACTTCAAGTGCACTACATGTGTATCCATCAATATTTCTAATAAATTCAACGGGTAAGGTTCCGACATGGGATAATCTGAACTTGAATGAATTATTATGGAAATGTACATGTTATATGGATATATGATGTGGAAAGCATATGTATATGAAAATCTTACATGATGAGCTTATCTTTGATTCTTGATATTCACATGAAGTACGTGACTAACATATTTCTTGAGATTATATGTGTTTAGGCAAATTGCCAAATTTTTTGGATGAATTTTACACGCTTACTTGAAATGTAAATGATTGGTAAGTTAATTTCCTGTTATACGAACTTACTAAGCATAATATGCTTACCTTGTATTATTTTTCCTGTTTTATAGTAATTCAGAAGCTCGAAGTGGTTGGAACCTGGTCGGAGCATCATCACACTATCCTTCAACTCATTTCGGTATATGTAACGAACTAAATTTTGGTATAATGGCATGATAGGTTCAATTGGGCCATTGATGACAAATATGTGTTTTGGTTATAAATAGCCATTGGAATGACTTAAGTTGGACATACTTTTGTTATGTATAAATATGTGTGTTTCTTCATGTTTGTTGTGTTTGAAGTGGTTGAGTGATGGATAAGTTATAAGCATATTGATGCATGAGATGAGATAGTATAGTTGGTAAAAGTAAGCAAATAAATGTTTTGATTAATATGGTAAATTTGAATATTGAGAAATGAGGCATATGACATGCTTATGACTTGGTTTTGGCTTAGTTTAAATGTCTTGGATTGGTTTTTGAATGTGTTAAAATGTTAATGTAAGTAGAAGACCAAATGGCTGAGAAATAAGGCTTGGAAATGACCTTATTTTGTTTACACGGGCAGACACACGGGAGTGTGTCTCAGCTAGAGGTGATCTTGGGTTGGGCTACCCGGCCCGGCCCGACGGCCCGTCCAAAAATGAGAGGGTTTGGGTAAAAATATAGGCCCGAAATATGGGTTTGGGCAAAAAACAGGCCCATTTAGAAAACGGGCCAGGCCTCGGGTAAAACTTTTTTGGCCCTGGCCCGGCTCGGCCCAAATTATATATTAAATATACATATTTTATTTTTAATCAAATATACTTTTTAAAATTTAATATGCTATTTTCTTTTTACAATATGCTATTTTGGTGTTGTAAATTTTAATATGGGCCAGGCCGAGCCGGGCTTGGGCTTAGTAATTTTCTTTCGGGCCGGGATTGGATAAATTTTTAGGCTCATATTTTGGGTTGGGCTGGGCCCGGCCTAGAAAACGGGCCTAAAGTTTTGTCTGGGCCCGACCTGAACTCGGCTTGGCCCGGCCCATGATCACCTCTAGTCTCAGCCGTGTATGACACACGGCCTAGCACATGGGCGTGTGGATTGGCCGTGTGTCCCCTGCATCTTAAAAATTTCAAAATAGAATATTCAGTATTGATCACACGCCCTAGCACTCGGGCGTGTGGCTTGACCGTGTGACCCCTGCACCTACACACGGCCTAGCACATGGGCGTGTGACTTGACCGTATGACCCAAGTCAGAGAGTTACACGAGTACGGACACGGCTGGGACATGGCCGTGTGCCCTATTTTGAATGCCCATACGGCCTGGGACACGGGCGTTTCACTTGGCCGTGTGAGCCGCTGACCACACGGGCATGTGTCCCCTGCACGTTGGAAAAATTTTAAAATTTCATGAAAATTTCTCTGAGTACTCGGTTTAGTCCCGACTTGTTTCTAATGTATGTTTTAAGCCTCGAGGGCTCATATAAGGGACTTTACGAATAATACCTGACATGAATGTTAAATACTATGAAATGTTTGTATTTGATTTGTTTATTCCGGTAATACTCTGTAACCCTGTTCCGACGATGAATACGGGTTAGAGGTGTTATAGTTATACTCCAACCCATGACCTCATAATGGTCGTCAATCAAGAGCTCTACGTAGACTTTCGCACGTGATCGTATAAAAAAATACCTCGAAACCCGACTTTCATAGGATAGGTTTCCTAGGTAATGGTCCCATCTCGGCAAGATATCTAACATGTGTGTGTCTTAGAGTGATATTGCATCACTGACGACTGAAGAATACCTCAAACAAGATATTTTATTAGCGATGAAATTTTTTAACATTGAAGTGAGGAAAAGAACCGAGAGAGAAAAATTATAAAGTAGAAGGATGGAGGCTGGGAGAGATGATGTGTTTAGAGATGATGGAGTATGGAAGAAGAGCCCCCTTTAATAGACGTAGGGGAAGGGTAAAATTGGAAAGAAAAAACCCCATGGTTGGAAACACGTTGCAGGAGACGCGTTTTCATTGAATATCTAAAAAATGAGCCTCAATTTTTACCCAAGATTCCAAGGATTAGGGCACTTTTGGAAGGCTTTGAGTGGTGGTGGTGGTAAGAAAGCTCGTCCAGCTGGGCGACCTTTCTTGCTGACATGGCAGGAAAGCACGGACAACTAGGTGCATTTTTTTGCCATCTCAGTAGGAAAGCTTACCCAGCTGGAAGGGCTTTCTTACCATTTCCACTAAAAGCCTGCCAGAAGTGCCTTACCCCTGGAAATCTTGGTACGTTTTGAAGCATTGAAGACCCTTTGAAGCATGTATCTGATGGAATTAGGTGACCTCTGAAACACGTTATTGAGCAAAGAAGAGCCTTTCATTATTATTATTCGATGGAAACACGTCTTTGAAATGCACTTTGAAGCACGCTTTCCTGTTCTCCTCATTCTTTTTTTCTATTAAACTACATAAGCATTCAGAACTTAGACACGCAACAAATTTATTCTTTTTTGAAGAGTTGCACTTCGAGTGTCGTCTACATTTCTTTGGGTAACCATATGAAGATTTTTTTTATTCTAAATATCTAATTCGTTTTAAATTGAGATGAGTTGACAAGTGAAATCCGTAATTTATTACAATGGTCAATTTTGTAATACAGACGTCAGGGTCGTATTTGTAGGAGCCCAGTCTGTGGATTTGACTTTCAGTCATACCATTCAATTGCGTGAGCTACGAACTAGAATTAGGAGAAAAGTTGGGGGTTTGAGCTGAGGAAGAATTTCAAGCTTACAATGTAGATATCTGGCATTGGTTTACCCCTTTAAGTATAAGCTATTTGATGTGAAAGGCGAGCTTAAGCTTAAGGCGGCCATATCATTGCACTGCTCAAGTGGAAATGTTATAATGGAGTTATATGTCAAGTTTGTCGAGATTGATGGATTTGGTTCATATTCGACCATTGTTTCGGCTAATGCGGTAACCGAAGCAAAGTAGAAAGTCCTACAACACAGTTGCGCGGTGAGTTCACTGTTTGTTACAATGCTCCTATTATGATGACCCCAAAGAATCAATAGCACTATTTTTTAGGCACCAATTTCAACTTGGGTGGTCATTATCAGTCAGTGTAAGAGCATAACCCGAACCTCAAAACTTGGGCACGATATTTGGTCATACGTTTGATTTCAACTTTGGTGGTTCGATGTCTTGGGGCAGAAGAACTTATATAGGGGGCCATCAACCTACACCAGTTGGTAATCCAATACAGATGTGAACCGTAACATGGGGTATAGAAGAACTAATGACTTACTTCGTACGATAGGGTCCAACGAAAGTACATCAAACCCTTTGGTTGAAGATGAAAATAAAGATGTGGCTCAAGAAGAAGATTTTACTGAAGAAGAAAGGGTAGTAGATACTGTTGATGGATCAAAATCAGACCCCAATCTAATTTGGTAGTCTGGTCCGGATGGCTCAAAAGTAACACTTTTTTTTCTAAGCCAAAGCAGATTCCAACTGAGCTAGAACCTTGCGATTCTGACGATGACGGTTCAAAAAATGCTACGGATCCAAACCCATGATTCAGAGTAGATGAACCTTTACCCCATATGACCAAGATCAACCTATCTGCTAGAAGTGGTTTAGAGTTCTGACAGCTCCAGCACAAAACACCTAGCTATTTAGGTTCATTGTCAAATGTCCAGGTGTTGGAAGTTGGCATTGAATATCCCAACAAAGTTGCTTTTCTTGTTGCACTGAAGTGACACAACTTCAAGAACGGCATGAACTATTACATTCAAAGTCCTGTTTGGAGAAATTAGAGGAAAGCTCGCAATGCTCGACGAGAGGTGCAAATGGAAAATAATGACATCTTTTCAAAAAAAACGAGCTTGTCGATGATAAAGAAGTATACCGGTCCACATACTTGTGTTGCAGTAGGCGTGGGATATGACCAACCGATATGTAACATAATGTGACTTAATAGGTTCTTCGTTTTTACCAATAACGTAACTTTAACTGATACTTTGCAAGTGTAAGTCAGAATCATCCAAGGCTAGACTCCGAAATGATATTTGAAATAATTCTACCTATGTTGAAAGCGAGTCCCAAGGTTACTGTCCTGGTGTTGATTGTCAACATCTGTAGCTAGTACGATTAGACGCCATCGTACTACAAGGAATTGGTCCCAAAACAAAAGGCTATGCATAAGTTGTATCATGGCTGGGACAGGTCATATAACATTTTGTGGCAATGGTGTAAGGTATCGGATCAATACGTACCAAGTTCTGTAACTGATCTGGAAACGCACCCAGTTTATTTTGGCGATCATTTGGTCCCTGGAAAAATAGTATTCCATAGATTCTTTTGGATATCCGATCAATACAGGGAAGCTTTCTGACACTGTAAACCTTTAGTACAAGTTAATGACACTTAGTTGTATGGAAGGTATAAGCATCGATTATCGATGGTTGTTGCCTAGGATGGTAATCTAAGGATTCTGCCAATAACGTTTGCAATAACTCCCTTCGAAAAGACAGATGATTGAGATTTCTTCCTTAGTTGATTGTATCATTGCGTTTGCCAGCAATCCGGCATATGTGTCATATCAGACAGAGGACCCAAAATCTTGGTTGTTATTGAATGACATAGTAGCCTTTGTGGTCGCACACACAATAGGTACTGTGTAGAATATGTCGACTCCAACTACCATTCAAAATGGCCTTTGAAAAGTGAGTGATATTAATGCGTTGACATGGGTATGTTGCCACTATTTCCACAATCATGGTAAATCATATTTCATCCATTTTTTACATTCATGGGTATACTTTTCTTGATAGAGTACAAGCTCATCCAACATCGTTTCCATGAAATGTTGAATAACTTGTGCATTATTAATAGTGTCGGTGCGGACTACCTTGCCAACATACCCTATGAATAGTTGAAACAATCGTATGATAGGAGTTTACGGTACAAACACATGAGAACAAACCTAGTGGAGTGCATCAATTTTGTACTGCAGGGGATGCACAATTTTTCGATTATCTCAGTTGTCTAAGATACATACTTTCACTTGACAACCTTATTTCCAAAGTAGGCTGCAACATATGCTGGCCAGATAGTGGACATCACGTTTTATGCGAAGATGTCGTGAAAGAAATTAGGCAAAATACAGAAAGAGTAAACAGTATTTATGTAGGGTATCACTCGCATCCAAACCTAAGATTTCGGGTCACGAAATATGCTAGACCCAACCAAGGCATATCAGGGGCATCATACCGTGTTGACCTACGAGAAGGGACTTGCGATTACAGGAGATTCCAGGCACTTTGATTCCCATGCGCACTTGTAATTATTGCATGTGCAAATGTACGAATAGAGAACCTGTCTTATATTAACAATGTGTACAGATTAGAACATATGCATAATGTATGGAGATCTGAATTCCCACCCATCCTAGATGAGAGTTTATAGCCTCTAATGTCTAACACCTTGTTCAAGTTGGGCCCGAATATGAACTTGCGTTGTGTCCCAAAAGACCACCCGACTTTTATTCGGATACACACCAATATGGATGTTCGAGAGAGGGATAATCAACAGAGGTTATGGTCTATTTTAGAAACCCAGGGTATATGAAGGCAACATGTTTTGAGGGATACGTTGAGGCCTCAACGTCAATAACATTTTTTTTTGTATAAAAAATTATTACAATGTTTTTTTTTGGTACAAAATCTGTTTATTCATTTTTGTTGTATTTCATTTGTATTTGCCATCACCTGCTAACATTCATATAGTGGAAAAATTGCTACTTTAAGCGTTACTTCATGTACCAATTAAAATTTCTTTAGCAATTGAACTTTTACCATTTTTACTATTTAGTCCCTGTACCTTAATTAATCACTAATTCTATAAAACTACCTATCCAAAGTTCAATTCGCCTACTATATAACTGTAAATATTGAGTAAAAATGTTTATGGCTTCGGTTTATGAAAAGGGGGTCTCGAAACAACATTTTTTGACACTACTGACTTTTGGACAGTTACATATTTCATATCAAATATAATATATGGAAAATTATATACAATTTAAATTAGAACTTAACAAAGACAATTATGAGTTGGAACAAAAATATAAAAAAATTCATTTTTTATTGCTTTCATTTATATTTACATCACAAAAAGTAAATAAGAAATATATCATCAGCGTCATTGGCTTGAATGTGTGCCACAGGACAGTGGTTGAAGGTTGCGAGTAGGATTTCTACATATAAGTTAGGGTGTCGGCTCCTCCTATTACTCGTGATCATCATCCTTATCTTTTTCTTCTTCACATCGACCCTCATACTTATCTTCAGCTCCACCTTTGTCTTCGTCTTCATCACCATCATCTTCTTCCATGCTTGAGTGTGGTGTCATCCTAGCCTTCCATCGTGTGTCATCCATTCTATAAGAAGGTGGTTTTTATGATGAACCACTTTGATAAAATAACGATGTTGTAGGTGTTTGTGACATTATCGACGAATAACCGTATAATGTCGTAAAACTTGGATACGTCAGCATTGATGTGGGCATTGATATTGACATTGATGATGACATTGGTGTTGACATTGGTGTTGGTCAAGTGTTGACATTTGCGTCGACATCGATATTGGCATTGAGGCATAGTATGCTAGGGACGGAGGTTCCCCGAAATGCATGCCTACAGGTGGTGTAGATGCAAGATGCTGTTGTGGTGCATAGTGTGGTGCATAATGTGGTGCTTGTGAAAAAAAAAAACATGGGGTTAGTGAAAGGAACTTGAATATATGGAGGGAACTGATCGGGATGTGGTGCAGACATCGGTGACATTTTTTGGGTTGGAGTTGATGATGAACCCAACACGGAACTTGTTCCAGACCTACGATGCTGGGGTGGTCATCGTTCCCTCTTTGGAGGAAGTTGCCTACTCATCGCCTCCATCAACAGTGGATATGGCTTGCCAGCAAGTCTGAACCAAGGCATGTACTCCAAATAGGTCGTCGTGTCTAATGAGAAAAAAAGTTTCATGAATGGTTAAGATATTCGTCCTACAATCCCAAATATCAATATACTAATTGTGAAAATCTCACCAATTTTTGTCGGTCTTCCTTCGAAGATGAAACTTGTGCAGTGCTTTCATGTCTCGTGTGGCGGTGAAATTTTTTGCCCCCACCCAAAGTACTACATCCCACATACTCCGAATAACAAAAATTAGTATGGGATACATTCTATGATATCCGGATCGGTGTATGACATTCATTCAAATTGCAGTGCAAAATTATAAATTTAATTCTAAATTCAAAATCATTGTGTAATTATTATAGGTTTGAAAAAATCAATAACTAACACCGACGTCTGAGCGTTGATCTAACAACAGTCAAATATCTTTGAGCTACTCCGGTAGTCCCACGTAACTCGGCCCATGGTTCCACCTACTCAAACAATATGTTAATTCAAACATATAATAAATAAACAACATTTACTATATTAACTATGTATTAGTATCAAATGAACATTACCGTGTCACCAATAGGAATGTATAAGGGTCGTTCATTTAGGGACGGAGAATGGTAGTTGCCACCACGCCTATGACTGTAGTAGGAGCAAGCAACCACTGATTGACATCTTATCTGGTTCCGTCATCTGACACAACTTCCTGTACAATGTGGGTAACACAGTTGATCTCCAACTCATTTTTTCACATTCTTTGAAGTTGACTAGGTGTAGTAGCCATCTTATGTGTACCTGTAATGCCCTCGACCTGACCCATCTATTGGATCCAAATCTTGGGTGTTATGCCTTAACTAATGTAACTTGAAACTTTCTTATTAGTCATTGATGTATCGTCTATCTTTCTATAACAAAATTTCTTATGGCATACATTGTATGACTACATTTACATTTTGCCTATGTACAAATGACTATCTATGGCCACTATTGATTTTCTTGTAAAATTACCATGTCTGGTTATTGTTTTGGCTTAATAAAATTCAGACTTTCCTACTTTATATATTAGTCTACAGGATACACTTCGGGATACTACTTAATGAACTTCGGCACAGACTTTGACACGCCGCTTGTTTTCCTCTGTATGTATAACAGCCTAGCGCACCGCTTCCTTGGCGTAGCCCTAACATCGTCTCTTGGTGTATATTCCTTTATAGACTTGAAAATAAAAACAAATTTTGTAAGAGAACTTAGTGAGCTAAACCTTAGAATACCTTTTTCATTCATTCTACATAGCATATGTTGTTTTGCACATCCTTGAGTATTTCTTGATGTTTCTTTATTCTTTGGCGAATGCAACACTGAGGCTACCATCTTTTTTTCTTCAAAACCATTTTCCTTCTTTTGTGCATATTATACTTGACCTCTTTTTACCTTCTATATCCTTTCTTCAATCTGATATTTTTATAATCCTTAACATCTTCACTTACCTTTCTTATTAGACTTAATAACTTATTCTTTACTCACTAGTCTTATCATTATCTACGGGGGGCGTAGATTGCGCCCAATACTTATCTCAGAATTTTCCCATATCTTTCTTACTTTAGTGCACTCTCTAGTTTTAGTTTTAACTCATATATTTTCTTGCCACATACTTGGCCCACACTAACCATTCTATTCATCCTTTGTAGCTATACAAGTTTCGCCATTCACTGGGTGTCCACTCAAAGGCATTGTCTTTAGATGGTTACCATGATATCTGTTCTTCAGATTCCACCATGAAGGCATTCCTTTCCAAAGATAGCCACAAAGACTTTCCTTTCAGAGTCTTGCCACAAAGGTGTCCTTTTAACACAGTTTGCCATAAAACATTCATTTATCTTAGATCGCCACAAAGGGATCCTTTTAATAGAGATTGCCACAAAGGATTTCTTTTAACAGAGATCACTATAAAGACTTTTTTCAGAAATACCCACAAATGCTCACTTATACGGAAATTGGTGTTTTTGACGATAGGGATTTGCCTAAACTCACCGTTATGAGGTTTGCCCCTTATCACTAGTATTCAACCAATAGTACTTTACATATTTCATATGACGCCATGGCCCAACCATGGTCTTACACTACATGGTTGTAACAACTCAATTTTCAATGGTGTCAGAAATAGTGGTTCGAGACCATTGAATCCGACGAGTGAGATCAAAAATTTTATTACTGAATATTTATGAGTTAAATATGATTTAGGAAGACTTTTGAAATACTGATTTGTGTTTTAGAAGAAAGTATTAAGTTAAGTACTTTTGAAAACGAGGTATTGAGACCTCAATTTCATAACTCGAGCCGTAAATATTTTTATAAATATTTACGGAGTGTCATTGAGTTAGTATTAGAGTTTCGTTAGAAAATTTTACATTTTGATAGTTAATTAATTAAAAAGGACTAGATTGAAAAAGGTGTAAAACTTGATAATTAAAGAAATAATGATTAAATAGCTCAAATGATAAATAAGGGAGGACTTAAAAGGTAAATTAGCCTCACATTGAATGCCCACATGGCCTAAGACACGTGCGTGTCTTCTGACCGTGCGAGCCACATGGCCGGCTACACTGGCATGTGTCCCCTGCTCCTAAGAAAATTTTAAAATTTGAGAAAAAATTTCCTGAGTATTTAGTTTAGTCCCGATTCATTTTGATTCGGCCTCGAGGGCTCATATAAGGGACAATATGAATAATTTATGATTGGTTTCGGATATGTTTATTAAATGTTGTGAAATGTTCGTATTTAATCTGTAAAGTTCGGTAATGATACGTAACCCTATTTTGACGACAATAAGGGTTACATTTATTGGTATTAGAGCCCATTTAGCCAATTCTCAGAACGAATGTAGTGTGTAAAATGTCCAGAAATACATGCCATATAAATCTGTAATAGTGTGATGTGTATGATCCGATCTAACCCTTGTGTTTCTTATAGATTGTAAAGATGTCAGATAGATCTAAACAGGCTAAACATGATGAGGCTAATAATAGAGTATAGACATCTAAACACGGGACAAGTAGTAACGTCCCAATTCCTTCGGCTTAAGAATAAGAGCTTAAAAATCTGCTCTTTGGGTTTGTGAATAAATGGTTTAGTGAATTCATGCAAGAGAAAAATATGGCTCAATAGCCTCCTCCCCCTACTGCACTGTTCGAAGTGCCTCTAGTTGCACCTTCACCTCCTTTGATGACTGAATCCAGTAAACGTACTTTGATCAAAAAACTTAGAAAGTGTAGGGTTGAAGAATTTTAGGCTAGATCGGATGATGATCCTGTGAAAGTTGAATATTGGCTTCAGAACACGATAAGAGTTTTTGAGGAAATAGCTTGTTCTCCTAAAGATTATCTGAGATGTGTTGTGTCACTACCTAAAGAAGAAGCTTATAATTGGTGGATGACTATAGTGGCCGTGGTGCTGAAGGAGAAAATTACTTGGGAATTCTTTTAGAGTGAATTTAAAAAGAAATATGTCGGCAAGAGATACTTGGATAAAAAGAAGAGGGAATTTTTTGACTTACGACAAGAAAATCGGTCAGTAGCCGAATACGAGAGAGAATTCGTATATATCAACAAATATGCTCGGGAAATTGTACCAAATGAAGAAGAAATGTGCATTCAGTTTGAAGAAGGGTTAAATGACGAAATTAGAATGACGATTGGGGGTACAGAAATATAGGAATTTGTCATTTTGTTAGATCGTGCTCAGAAAATGGAAGAGGTGTACAATAGAAAAATGCAACGGGATAGAAGGAACAAAGAATCCTACAAAAAAGTTCTTCCAAGTCATTTTCAGATTTACCTGTGAAAAAGTTTAGAGATTATTTCATTGGGCAACCCCAATGCTGGAACGATTAAATAAGAATAGGGCGACTCAACCTGATTTCGAGGTATCTATTAGACCTATTGCTAGTGTGGGCTGTGTACAGAATACTCTTAGGCCCAAATGCAAATATTGTGGAAAGTATCATCCTGGTGAATGTAGAGGCAAAGCAAGGGCTTGTTACAGGTGCGGTGCCACTGACCATTTTATTCGGAACTGTCCTCAATTGCAAAAGGGGAGGAAGAGCAAAAAGAGAAACAATTTGGCCACTTTTCAACAAAGTAGACGTTCAGGCCCAAACAGTGCTACTGGAATTGCTCGTTTGGGTATGTAAGATTCTGCTGCCCAGTCAGAGGCTAGGGCACCTGCATGTACTTATGCCATCCGAGCGAGAGAAGAAGCTACTACTTCAGACGTAATTGCTAGTACATTTTATCTTTTTGATGTTATTGTATATGCATTGATTTGCCCTGGGTCCACGCATTCTTATGTTTTCATTGCATTAGTAACAAAAAAGAAATTGCCTATTGAGTATACTGATTATGATATTCAAGTCACTAATCCATTAGGCCAAAGTGTGATAGTTAATTTAGTGTGTCGAAATTGTCCATTGAAAATTAAAAGTTGCGAATTCCCTGTTGATTTGATGTTGCTACTGTTTCGGGAATTTGATGTTATTCTGGGAATGGATTAGTTAACAAAGCATGATGCTATAGTAAATTGTCGAGAGAAATGGATTAATCTGAAAGGATAGAGAGGGAAGGAATTTCGGTTGAATCAGAGAATTCAAATGATACTATTAGAATTATCACAGCTTTTTCTGCTCAAAGATTGTTGCGTAAAGGTAGTGAAGAATTTTTAGCCTACATTCTTGATACTCAGGATTTTGAATCAAAGTTAGAACAGTTACTAGTTGTTAATCAGTTTGCTAATGTGTTTCCTAAGTAATTACCGGGTTTACCACCTGATCGTGGAGTTGAGTTTGTAATTGATGTGGTTCTAAGAACGGCTCCGATATCAGTAACACCATACTATATGGCACCAGCTAAGTTGAAAGAATTAAAAGCACAGTTGTAAGAATTATTAGACAAAGGGTTTATTAGGACGAGTATGTCTCCATGGGGTGCACCTATTTTATTTGCGAAAAAGAAAGACGGATCTTTGAGATTGTGTATAGACTATAGATAGCTAAATAAGGTCACAATTAAAAATAAATATCCTTTACCTCGCATTGATGGATTATTTGACCAACTGAAAGGTGCTGTGGTATTTTTGAATATAGACCTCAGATCCTGGTATTATCAGTTGAAGTTTAAAGAGTGTGATGTGCCAAAGACTACTTTCATAACTCAGTATGGTTTGACTAATGCTCCTGCTTCTTTCATGGATTTAATGAATAGGATTTTTCGACCCTATTTGGCTAGATTTGTGGTTGTGTTTATTGATGATATACTGATCTATTCCAAGACAGAATCTGAACATGTGCAACACTTGAGAGTTGTGCTATAGACTTTGAGAGAGAAACAACTGTATGTAAAGTTTAGTAAATTTGAATTCTAGCTTCACGAGGTTCGATTTCTGGGTCACATTGTATCAGCCAAAGGAATTCGAGTGGACCCGAGTAAAGTATCAGCAGTGATAAATTGGAAAACTTCGAAGAATGTTTCTGAAGTACGAAGTTTTTTGGGTTTAGTAGGTTATTATCGATGTTTTTTCAAGAACTTTTCGATGATTGCTTCGCCATTGACTCGATTGTTGCAGAAAAAAGTAGAATTTGTTTGGTCTTATGAGTGTCAGCAGAGGTTCGATCAGTTGAAGAAAATGTTAACAGAAGCACCAGTTTTGACTCAGCCAGAATTAGGTGTACAGTATGTTGTGTACAGTGATGCATCTCTAAATGGATTGGGTTGTTTATTGATGCAGTTAGGAAAAGCAGTGGCCTATGTTTCTCAGCAGTTGAAATCGCATGAGAAGAATTATCCTACACATGATCTCGAGTTGGCTGCAATTGTATTTGCTTTGAAGATTTAGAGACATTATTTATATGACGAGAAATATTATGTGTTTACGGATCACAAGAATTTAAAATATTTGATGAATGAGAAAGAGCTGAATTTGAGACAAAGAAGGTGGCTAGAGTTACTTAAGGATTATAATTTGGTTATTGACTACCATCCGGGAAAGGCTAATGTAGTTACAGATGCACTTAGTTGAAAGTCATCTTTTTTTGCACTTCGAGCAATGAACGCTCATTTGTCTCTTAATGAGGATGATTCTGTATTAGCAGAGTTGAAAGAAAAACCTGTGTTCCTTTAACGAATTCCGGAATTGCAAAATGAGGATCCGAAATTAGTGCTGAAATGATAGATGGTTCGGGAAAATTTGAGTTCAGAGTATAGCATTGATGATAACGGTATGTTACAGTATCGTAATAGAATTTGTGTTCCAAATAATTCAGATTTGAAAAATGATATTCTTTCTAAAGCTCATAGTAGTATGTACTCCATTCATCCGGGTAGTATGAAGATGTATTGTGATTTAAAACGGATGTATTGGTGGCCGATTATGAAACGAGAAATTTGTGAGTTTGCAGTAAGTGTTTAATTTGTTAGCAAGTGAAAGCAGAACATTAGGTACCAACGGGTTTATTACAACCTGTCATGATTCCTGAGTGGAAATGGGAGCATGTCACGATGAAATTTGTATCTAGATTACCTGAGACTCCAGGAAAGAAAGATTCGATCTAGGTGATTGTTGATAGATTGACTAAGTCGGCATATTTTATTCCGGTTAGAACAGATTTTTCTCTTGAAAAGTTGACGGAATTGTATATATCTGAGATTGTGAGATTCCATGAGGTCCCCGCATCCATTATTTCAGATCGGGATCTGAGGTTTACATCAAGATTTTAGAATAAATTTTAAGAAGCTTTGGGTACAAAGTTAAGTTTCAACACAGCATTTCATCCTTCGACAGACGGGCAATCAGAACGAGTGATTCAGATTCTGGAAGATATGTTGAGATGTTGTGTACTCGAGTTTAGAGGTAGCTGGGAAAAGGATTTACCATTGGTCGAGTTTGCGTATAACAATGGTTATCAATTTAGTATAAAAATGGCCCCATTTGAGCCTCTTTACGGGAGAAAATGTAAGACTCCATTGTATTGGTCTGAACTAAGTGAATCCAAGCTAGTGGGGGTTGATTTGATTCGAGAAACTGAAGATAAGGTTCGAATCATTCGGGATAGTTTAAAAGCTGCTTATGACCATTAGAAATCATATGCAGATTTTAAAAGAAGAGATATAGAATTTGTGGTTGGTGATCGAGTGTTCTTAAAAGTCTCTCCATGGAAGAAGGTGTTACGGTTCAGTAGGAAAAAAAAGTTAAGCCCAAGATTTATTGGACTTTATAAAATTATCGAAAGAATCGGCTCAGTAGCTTATAGATTAGCTCTGCCTTTGAAACTTTAGAAAATTCATAATGTGTTTCATGTATCGATGTTGAGACAGTAAAGATCTGATCCTTCGTACGTGATTCCTTATAGTGAAATTGAACTACAACTAAATACGACGTACTCAGAAGAATCGATAAAGATTTTGGCTCGAGAGATTAAAGAAGTGTGAAATAAACGGGTAATGTTAGTTAAAGTATTATGGCATCGTCATGGTTCGGATGAGGCTACTTGGGAAACAGAAGAATCGATGAGATCATAATATCTGAACTTATTCTTAGGTAACAAATTTCGAGGACGATATTTCCTAAATGAGGGGAGAGTTGTAATAGCCCAATTTTTAGTGGTGTTAGAAATAGCGGTTCGAGACCACTAAATCTGACGAGTGAGATAAAAATTTTATTATTGAATATTTATGAGTTAAATATGATTTAGGAATATTTTTGAAATAGTGATTTGTGTTTTAAAAAAAAATATTAAGTAGTTTTGAAAATGAGGTATCGAGACCTCAATTTCATAAATTGAGCCGTTAATATTTTTATAAATATTTACGGAGTGTCATTGAGTTAATATTAGAGTTTCGTTAGAAAATTTTAACGTTTTGATAGTTAATTAATTAAAAAAGACTAGATTGAAAAAGGTGTAAAACTTGATAATTAAAGAAATAATGATTAAATAGTTCAAATGATAAATAAGGGAGGACTAAAAGGGCAAATTAGCCCAAAGAGGATGGCTTGGGCGACATAAGCAGAGAAGAATCATTGAATAAGGTGAAATAAGGGTAAAATTAGAAAATTAGTAAAAATTTAACTTACAAATTGAAATTAAAAGAGAATTCTAGAGAATTTCTTCATAATTCTTAGCCAAAAACACCATAGAAGAGTCTCCATAAGCTGGTTTTCATATTTTTACATCATGTGAGTTCAATTCTTGCTCTTTTCTTGAAATTTCTGTGTTTTTAAGACTTTTACAATTAGGTCCAACTATTTATGTCATTACTTTTTGATTTTATGGGTAATTTTCAAAGTTACCATTGATGAGTGCTGGATGTTTGTGATGAATTAACATGTATTTAGAGCTTTAATTTTGTTATATGATGATTTTATTAAGTAATTTCAATAGAAAATTTATTTTAGGACCAAATATGAAAAAAGGTTAGATATTAGGGTTTGTTAATAAATTCTGTTTATCAAAGGTTGTATGATAGCTTAGAGTAATTAGATAAATTGTCAATTGAGAAGAAATTAGTTCAAATGATAGAATAATTGGCGAGGGACTAAATTGTAAAAACTATCAAAGTTGGGGTAATTGTGTAATTTTGAAAATTAAGGGGTATTAATTGTGAATTGAATTAAAACTGAATTATGTGCTAATGAATGAATAATTTTATATTTTAGATCAATAGCCCGTAGAGAATCGTAAAAAAGGGAAATTAGCATAATAGTCCCTAAACTACTAAAAATTTCACAATTTAACCTAGGTAAGTTCGTATGGTTAAACTTTAATATTGTATGTTAATTTGATAAACGGTATTATGTATTTATTCATATTATTTGTTGAAAATAAAATTATTGTTAAAGTTATGAAATTGAATTGAATGTTTGAAACGAACGGAACGCGAGATTGAGTATAGTCATTCAGTGCAAAGGAGGAATTGACGGTAAATTGCCCAAGTAAACCAAGGTTTAGCATTTGTTACGAAATTTCGTGTTTACTTTCCGTTTAACTCTCATGAGCTTCAGTTAACTCATATGAGTTTTCGTTTTACCCTAATAGGTTTCAATTTAGCGCTTATGAGCTTCCGTTCAACCCTTATGGGTTTCCGTTTAGCACTTGTGTGCTTTTGTCCAGCCTTCGGGCTTCTGTATATGATGTACTCATATCTGCAAGTCGTTCTCAGATTCGGTAAGGTTGGTAAGTGACATATGAAATTAGTATATGTGGACTTAAAGTTATTGATGGCTTTGATGTGAATTAAGTGAATTTATAAATTAAAGTTGTGGTTGGCAGGAAATGTAATTTAAATGATTTATTTACTTGATTTGGTTATAGTATGTTCAATGTTCGGTAAGATTTATGTTTAAAACCAACGAACTTACTAAGTTTCATTAAGCTTGTATTTGTTTAATGTCTTTGTACATTATCGTGAGGTCAGGGAATTGGATCAACACATCAAGCCACAATTGCCAACTTGTTTTGGTAGTTTTTGCAATGTATATTTTGGTTTATATGGCATTTATAGGGTGATAATGGTTTCTGTAAATATTAAGAGTTATATTTTGTTTACATTTCAACCAAACTTATATGAGTAAGGATAAATAATGTATGAAGCATGTTTGAAATGTTTAGATGATGGAAAATTAATGGGTCTATTGAGGCATGGTTGCATATACACCTAGGTGTAAGTTGTTAATTTGGTAAGTTAAGATATTTGATCGTATGTGATGATATGTTAGTTATAAGAACTTGGTATTGCCTTGAATTGAGGGTCTTGTATGATTTGTGAGTGTAAAATTTGTTGTGCATAGGTTGGTACCAAGATTGGGTGAGAAAAATGGCCTTAAAATGACCTATTTTTGTCCATACGGGTAGAGACACGGGCGTGTGTCTCAGCTGTGTGTGACACACGGCCTGGCACATGGGCATGTGGTCTGGCCGTGTGTCCTCTGCACTGTGAAATTTCGAAACAGAATGCCCAGGTTTTTGCACGTGGCCTAGCACACGGGCGTGTGACTTGGCCGTGTGACCCCTGGACCTTACACACGGCCTATCACACGGGCGTATGGTTGGCCATGTGACCCAAGTTAGAAAGTTCCACGGGTATGGATACGGGCTGGGACACGACCATGTGCCTCACATCTAATGCCCACACGGCCTAAGACACGGGCGTGCCTTCTGGCCAATGAGCCACACAGCCGGCCACACGGGCGTGTGTCCCCTGCTCCTAAAAAAATTTTTAAAATTTTAGAAAAAATTTCCTAAGTATCCAGTTTTGTCCCGATTCACTTCTAAGGTGTATATTGGGCCTCGAGGGCTCATATAGGGGACAATATGAATAATTTATGATTGGTTTTGGATATGTTTATTAAATATTGTGAAATGTCTGTATTTAATCCGTAAAGTTCGGTAATGCTCTGTAACCCTGTTTTGGCGACGGATAAGGGTTAGGAGTGTTACAATGGTCTTCAAAGTGCCATGTACTTTTCCTTTTAGATATTCGTGTTTTTGGTCCCGACAGACCTATTTAGACAACTCCAAATATAGGCACAGACTCATTCACATCTAACTTACTCATGATAGACTCTTTCGCAACAGACTTGTTCATGTCATCAAAACACACATATATAAACTTTAGTCATTCAGACATATTAACCATTGACCTTAGAGATCATATCTATTTTCCATACTAATCATTCATGCAAGTTCATTAGACATACATTTCTCACAGAATCATCACATCATACATTCTTAGCTTATTTTCATAGAAGGTTCTAACATGCATAATACATTTGTCGACTTAGGGACTCACATGACTTGCATCTTTAACAGCTCCAAACACCAGATCCAGGTTTCTATTGAGTAGATCGAAAGCCCCTAATTGCTAGAACATGAGAACTCATCAAGATCTGTACACTTAACCCTTTTTCTTTCATTTTGAGCATAAAAAATCTCTAAATAAAGCTTTACCATACTTACTTTACCTAGCTAAACTGAGCTACTCCTTAACAACTTATCATGTAAGGTTGTAGATATTACCTTATCAAGGGGTATCTCAAAGCCTATATCCATGTCTTCAACTCAGCTTAAAGGATAAGAGGAATTCTCTCTATTTCTCCCCTTTTTATAAATAGATGAGAAGAAGAAGAAGAAGAAGAAGAAGAAGAAGAAGAAGAAGAAGAAGAAGAAGAAGAAGAAGGTCTCTTATTTCTTATCTGAGTTACCTTGATATTTTACCTTTGTCCCTATGAATGTTTGACACGCATCACAATCCTTATAATCCACTAGATAAATGTTCGACAGCTGTAAAAAAAATGTGTACAAAATTACATATATTTATATAACATACCCTTAGGCCCTAATCAATCATTTGTCCTTAGTTATTACTTTTGAGGTAGCTAGTATCTTAACCAATCACACTTGGCATGTCATGTCTTCTTGGCAACGGCCCTATTACCCGAGTTCTATTAATACCTTACTAAATTTTTTTCCTATTGATTTATTCTTTCTAAGGCAGTTTTTTGCCCTAGTCCAATATTGGTTATGCGCCTACTTAACACACCAAGAGCATTAGTGGGGCGACAATACTTCACCATTTGAAGTAACACTTACTTTACTTATTAAGTTCAGAGCTCACCCAAATACTGGACGTTACCTTACTTTTTAAGAAAATCTTGTTCAAACATTGTGGTCTCAATCTTAGCTTAGAGGAGTACCTCACCATTCTTCTAGTCATACTATTTCATAAAAGAAGAGAAAATATATTTTCTTCTTAACCTATCGTAAACACTTAAGTCAAACCAAGTCTTTATTGAAACTTGTTAAACATCACATCAGTCATTGGGTGGTCTTATCCAAATCTACAATGCCCAAGAAAACTAATCGAGTACTTACCTTTGGTCCTTAACTGTCTTGGTTCTTGTTTGGTTGGTTCCTAACTATTGTTCCTTCCATCTTGACTGGCTCAAAGCCAACCTTAGAGGATACTCTACACTGTTGATGTTAATTTGCATCATAAAGATTGTTTCCCTTATCCATAATAGAGTTCGCCCATTTTATGTGTCGTCAAAGCTTTTGGGCGAATCCTTCCTTACTAGGCACACTTCTTGGTCATTATGTGTCAACCTAGTGTTCGCCAACATCAGGGCGTCACTGGCATGGTCAAAGGGTTCTTATACCTAGTCTAGTTCTAACATATTCGAAACTTATCTCATCTATCTTATTTCCCTAAATAGTATCCAAACACTAAGGCTTCACCGGGTGGGATGTTACAGTACTAAATTTTGAGATTTATTGGGTATTTTAATTAACCTCAAGATAAATGCTCGGGCATATTCTTCTTTGACAACGTTAGTTACGTTCGAAGGAAGGTCTTTGAAGTTATCTTGCAACCATTTCATACCTATCTGACCACCTTGAAACTTGTTTGACACCTTCCCCAAAAATGTCTCGCAAAGGTCCTCTTTACCAGGAACGACCGCTGACCCTGTAACGATTGGCTCATTCATTAGTAAACCGAGTTGTAAAGCTAAGCCCTTGAGTGTGATTGTACACTCACCGTATGGAAGATGGAATGTTTGTGTCTCGGGTCTCTATCTTTCAACCAATGGGTTGATAAGTGTAGGGTTTAGGGTTTAGGATCCAATTTGCAGCCCCCGAGCATACAAAACGCATGTAAGAATTTTGCATATTGTAAATAACCACGAATTCCAATGTCTGGGCTTTTTGGCAAATTATGTATAAACCCCTCCAAAACACGATTATTCACCTATTTCTATTGAAAAAATAAAATATTTTAAAAATTAAAAATTTAAAATTAACTTAATGGAAAATAATGAAATTTAAAATTTTTTCCTTACCATTATTGATTGAGCGGTGAAAATGTGTTTGTCATCAAAACGAATCACAGAACTTGTCATTCGTGAAAATTTAATCGAACTGAATAATATATGAAATAATTAAATAAAACTACAATATTTTTAAACAAGTGTATTGGAAAATTTCAAACAAAACTTGAGAAAATTAAGAGAGGTGAGAGAATTGAGAGAGTTGGATTTGAGTGAAAAGAACGAAAAATGACTTGGTATTTTTAGGAAAAAAATTACCGTTGCCCCTTAAAAAATTTTACAGTTGGCAACATTTAAATTTTGGCTGTTGAGAAATGACCGTTAGAGGAAAGCATGTCTAGCCAACTGTGCAGAAAACGCGTTCAACTGAATGCGCTTTCACACACTCTCTCCAAAAATGACCTATTTCCCCCCAAAAAATATTTATACATTATCTACATTGATTTTGAATCAAGTGATGCCATTAGCTAAAAGGTAAAGCTATGAATATTTACTTTTTAAAATTTATTAATAGGATTTATATTCATAATAAAATTTAAACAATTTTATTTATTTTTAAATTTTATTAATAAATTGTCCTCATGAAATTTAATGTCAATGTATAGATTTGTTTACTAATCAACATAATTCACATAATTGTTTATCCGCATTATGTAAAGAGACCGAATGATCATATATTTATTTCATTTTAATGATACTGCATGTGTTTTTATATAATTTACATTAATTCATAAATTTAAATTTATTTATAATTACTTGATCGAATTAAAAAATCTAATAATAATAAATATTAGATTTATATTTGATGCACTACATTGCCAAGGAATCAACAAACATCAGTTGGGTTATTTTTAGGGTTAGTTTGGGAATGCTTTTAAAAAGTGCTTTTGAGAAGTGCTGTGGAAAAGTACTTTTGAGAAGTGCTTTTGAAAAATTTGAGTGTTTGGTATTGCTGTCAAAAAGTACTTTTGAGAAATAAAATGTCCATTTTAGACATGATATTATAAAGTAATAAATATGCATTTAAATAATTTTCAAATTAGTTAATATTATGATATTTTAGCAAAAATATAAAAAGTAATTTATTATAACTTATTGTTAATATTTTAATATATAATATTTCATAATTATTTCATAAAATCAAACAAGCAGAAAATAACTAAAAACTAAAGCATAATGATCAATTAAAGAGAAGAAGAAGAGAAAAGAAAGATAAACTCACCGGTGGAGAAGAGGAACAAAGAACCAGAGGAAAAAGTAAAGTTCAGACAAAAGAGAAAAGGGAAAAAAAGGTCTTCTGACGTCTATTTGGAAGAAGAAATAGTAAGGTTAAAAAAGTAAAATACCAACCAAAAGCACTTTTGGGCTGAAAAAAGTTAAAAATTTCTACTTTTTCATTTGTAAAAAAGCACTTAAAATAAGTTAAAAAATTTTCTACACTGACGTCTGTTCTTTATTACTTTTTAGGGAAAAACACTTTTTAATAGAAAAGTTTATCGGTGAAGCGTTGGAGAACACAGCCTTAATGATTTCCATCAAAAGTAAGTTTATAAATCACTAATAGTGTATTACAAACCGGCAAATACATATTGGGGGCCTGTTGAGGGTAGATGGAGGAAAGGAAAGGGGATTGAACTGGTGACAACTAGTATAAGATTGAAAGTTCATAATGTAGAAAAGATACTTAGAATGGTTCAATTAAGGCTCTCAACATAGTGTTAGGTATGGTGCATATGCTATGTTTCTTCTAGGCACCTAAATAAATAAACATTAATTCACAGATGCATGCATGCTTATTTTCTTCACATATTCTCTCAATAGTTCAATTTTGATATCATCTCTTTAGGATCCCTACTTCCTTTGAAGCTGAACTTTCCTGGCATGCATCATGTCATTTCCTCAATCAACCTAACTCACTGTTTTTGGACTCCTATTATTCCAATACCATTAGCTGGCATGTATCATCATACACGCTCATAAAAAAATGATTTTGAAAATTTTAGTTTAATATTTATGTGGTTAGTATTAGAGTAAAAAAGTGCTTTTAAGAAATAAAATGTTCATTTTTAACATGATGATGTAAAGTAATTTATATATATACATTTAAATGATGTTTGAATTCGTTAATATTATGATATTTCAATAAAGATATAAAATTTTTTATTGTAACTTATTATTAATATTTTGATATATAGAATATAAATTTTAAATACTTTTTAAGCAATTAATGTTAAATTTTAATTTGATTATATAAACTATAGTTTAAATATTAAAATCTAACCCTTACACATTCAAATATATAAAATTATATATTTGAAACAAATTTCAATAAAAAATAATTGTATATCCCATTTAAATATTACATAAAATATATTGGATTATAAAGGAGAGTTAAAACGTCATTTGACTCTAAAATTTATCTGTTTAGTATTGCGTATAATTCAAAAAGTACTTTTGAAAATTAATGCTGAATAAAAATAAATTAAGCTTGATTTAAGTGTTTATTTTTTTAAAAAAAAATTTAACTTTTATATTGAAATTTGTAATTCATAAGTATCTATATCTCACATATTCGAATTTAGATATTAAAATATGATACAGAATATATGAATTTAAACTTAGGGATTTATTTTGAAGAACGGGACAAGGAAACACAATGTATGAACTATTGCTTTTGAATGTAGAATATGAGTGGAACATGATCAAAAAGTGCCCTAAAGCCTTTTTTTTTTTTTTTTTCTTCAGTACTTTATATAACTAGAATGATTGGTTAACTGATGCGTTTAAGAGTTTAATTTTGGGGGATTCCACCAAACTACCTTTCATCCTCATTAGGGATATTTATAAGTTGCTTCCCATGAACACTAAAAAGAATACCTTCCATGTATTAATTGGATGATTTGATATCTGATTTCGGTTATTGAAATGGGATTTGTACCAAATCCAACTTGTTTAATCATGTATTTTCTTGGTCACGTGTAATATAATATAATTGAAATGATTAATATTTTTTGTTTACTTATAGCTTATAAAGGACCCAAAAAGGGAAGTCTATAACTCCATCAAATCATACTTTTGAACTTTAAATTATGTTCCATTTTTATGTACATATTACATTCAATGAGTCAAAAGTGAGGAAAAGGAAAAATTAGTTGGGTTGGGTTAAATTAGTTTAAGTATGATATTAGCATATTTTATATTTATTTAAGTTCGGTTTAATTTGAAATATCAATTTAAAATTTTATCTAAACTCATTCATATTTGTAAATGACTAAAAAATTAATTTTATGTTCCCTCATTTTATTTTTAATTTAATATTTAATATATTTTCAGTTATTAAAAAAATATATAGACAACTTAACAAATTTTTAATTTAAATTATAGTATTATATATTACTATAAATTTAATTTTATGTATTAAAAATTATATAGAATATATAAAGATAGCATAGTATAATATATTATAAACTCAAAAAACTTTTCTCTTTTTCTCTCCAAGCCATTTGTTTCTTATTTTTTGTTTTGTTCAGTGACGGTGCCAGCCTCCGGGCTGGTTATTACCTGCCTTTTTCCTCTCCCATCAACCCTTTATTTCTTTTTTCTTCTCATTCACTACACATGTCTTCTCTCTTTTCAGTTTATAGATCTATTTTGTGGGTATCTTTGTTGTCTCCACAAGTTGTGATGGAAAGATGATGGTGCTTGTCGTTCGCTAAAACTCCACTGGCCACCAGTAGTTTTTTTCTTGAAAAGTGGGTGGCTCTTCGTCAGCTTTTAATCTGTTTCTGTTTTGAGAGTATTTTAGAATAATAAATGATTTCACGTGTCGATTTGGACCAATGTTGTCTTAAGTTTTGTATTTTTTTTTGTTTGTTTTTCCATTGTTTAATAAGTCTTCACTTTTATAAGTTTTTGTCTGCTCTTGTAGCATGTTTTTTAGTCTTGCTTATGCATGTAATCTTAGTGTTACAAGTGATTTTAGGGATGATTTGGTGAATGCTCGATTCTTTTGTCAATTTTTGCTCGCCACTTTGGACCATCTTAGGTTGATTTCCTTATCGTATTAAATGGTTGCAATTACTCTAGATACGTTGTGTTTGAGTTGTGACAAAGCCAATTTTCTACGTGTTATAATGTTCTATTGATGTTGAGGCTAAAGTCTTTGTTGTGTTGATGGAGCTTATCCTTCACCATCTACGATAAGTGTTTGCTATTTTTTTCTCTAAATTGTAAGTTCTATTTATTGAATAAATTAATGAATTTACCTTAAAATATATATATTATAAACATAAAAGTTGGGCAAATTTGACTAAGCTCAGGCCTTAAATGATTGAGCTTGAGTTTAACTCATATTTTAAACGGATTTTGTTTTAACCAAATTATCAAGTTGGATATTTTTATCCAAATACTAATAATTTCTTAGACGAATTGTGCCATCTTTGAAAATTCTAATCAAAACAAAAATAATTATTATTTATGCTTTTTTCCAAGCATAATAGAAGAGAAAAACTCCATTGTAGGAAAAGAAAAAGGTAAAAGAGGGGAGAAAGAAGCCCCCAAAACCAACAAAATTAGAGGTGATGGTTAAAGAAAAGAGAGAATGTGGTTGAAAACCATGTCATAAGCTTAGGTTGTCGTTCATGTCACCGACAACAACCGTGTGTGTCGTGTGAATTTCACGTGTACCGTCGGACCCTCTCTCTTCCAACCAGACACCCATGTCTTTTCCACCTACATTTGTGCATTGAATTCATCAAAAGTTCACCAATCGGACCTCTTTCACTACCACAAATATTATCCCCAAAAACAATTGATTAATTATTAACTATTTGATATCTCTATTTGGTTTTAATGTTGAATTTAACATTTAAGTTTTTTTTTTCAATTTGATATTTGAACTTGTTTCAATATTCAATTTAGTACACAAGTTTCTTTTATATTGATATTTGAGTTTTTTTTTTTTTTTTGTGCCAATTAGGTACCTTTACTTTTTACTAGAGCACACATATGTTAAATATTCATTGAGCCATATGATATTTAATTTGGATATCAAATTGAATATTGAAGTCAAACTTAAGTATCAAATTGAGAAAAGAAATTCAAGTACCAAATTAAACATTAAAACTAAATATAAGTACCAAATGATATATTAACCCTAAAATTAAGAATGAAGCTTCAATTATATCTGTATGAAAGAACTTGAAGAGGCTTTGGTTCAGGTGAAACAAGTACTTATGGTGGTTGAGGGATTTAGACACAATGTAAGGCTAGAAATTATAGAAACTCTATGGGAGCATTTTGTTTTGTGGTCTTCCACTCTCTAAAATTAAACATTAAAACTAAATATAAGTACCAAATGATATATTAACCCTAAAATTAAGAATGAAGCTTCAATTATATCTGTATGAAAGAACTTGAAGAGGCTTTGGTTCAGGTGAAACAAGTACTTATGGTGGTTGAGGGATTTAGACACAATGTAAGGCTAGAAATTATAGAAACTCTATGGGAGCATTTTGTTTTGTGGTCTTCCACTCTCTAAAAGTATAGTCCACTCGTGCCAAAATAGTCCAATTGATAATGACATCTTGAGGACACAAATTGCTCTCTTCCTTTAGGCTGAGAAAGAAAAAACATATGTTGTAGCGGATAAGAAATTGGACCAAGAAAATGGCCCCCCAGGCTTGCTTACACATGTCAAGCACATTCCACAAGCCACGATTGAATTGCTCGGCATGGCATTGTGGTGGTGGGGGTGCAAAGTACAGTGCTCGGTACCAATGCCTTGTTAGGAGCTCGGTGTTTCCCTTGTTTAAAACAGATATAGTGGTTTGAATTTCGTGGAAAAAAACAACCTCTTCAGTACTCTCAATTTCGAAATACAGTAAATTAGAAATTTTTAAAATTAAAATAATTTAATTTTTATTAGTTTCAAAAGTAAAATTTAAAAACAAGTAATTATAACATTAATGTCTTTAATTAATTTTACATAATTTTAATTAGTATAATAACAAATTTAATCTTCAATTTTTATATATTTTGTCATTTTAGTCTTAATTCTAAAATATTCAACAAATTCAGCCTCAAAATTTATACAAATGTTGCAGGGTAAATTTGTTAAATCATGACCAAATTGATATAATGTGTAACTTTCAAGGCTAAGTTTTTTTTATTATACCAATCAAAATCATGTATAATTGATGAAAAACACTAATATCGTGATTAAATTCTCTTTAGTTGCTCATTTTAAAATTAATATGGATTAAATTATTCTATATTTTATTTACTTAATTTCAAAATTGAAAATGGAAAGTTTATTTTATCTAAATTTCCTTTAGTTTAGGGCCAATCGTGGAGCCCAAACTTTTGCTTTTCGTCCCTATAAAAAACACACCTTGTGCTGCTTAGTTTTTCATGCAAACCGAAAAGAAAAAGGGTAAGAAGAAAAAGAGTCAATCATTGCTCATTCCAGTGAAGAGAAGCTTCTCTCAAGTACTTAAAAGAAAGCAAATCAACCCCACAAATTTGATAAAAGCAAGATATGAAGATGAAAAGTTCTAAAATAGGAGGGTCAAAGAGGAGTTGTCCATGGTCTTGGAAGGGAAATGGAGGGTTCTTTAGGGAAGAAAGAGGTAGGCTTTACATAATAAGAAGATGTATCATTATGCTTCTTTGTTGGCACGACTGAAAGTATATATTATGGAGAAATGAAGAATCCCTGCATATCCTACCACATGGAAGCTAAAGCAAGCAAGCTCAAGTAAACATTTTAGGTTTTCCTTTATCTTATGTGTACATCAAATAATATACATATATATACAAGGATAAACTTTTTTTCTTTTTTCGCTTTACCATGCTTCTTCTTGGTATAACAAGTTTCTCTCTAGATCATGATGAAAAATTTTGTTTTATGCTTGGAAAGTTGATAGATCTTAAGTACGTGTGTAAATAATGCTCTTTCTCTCATTGCTTAGATGAGATGCCATTTTTTTATGGTGGCAATCACATCAAATCTAAAACCACTTAAGAAGATTAAATAAATGAGCAGTCTCATTTTGTTTTTAATTTTGCAAGGGCTTTGAAGTTTTATGTTTTGATGAGTGAAGGAAAGAAATATCTAAAACTAGCAAATAATATCCCTAACTAATTAAAAAGCCAAAAACAATGACATAGTTTTGTATTTAAAGAAACAAACTAAGATATGTATATATTGTCATGATTCATTTTGTTTTTGATGCCGAAATCTTAATGATTTAATAAAACAAATACTAATTACAATAATTATATCATGGCATCTTCCTGAGTTTGATTTTTGAAGGAAAATGGTTATTCAAAATTTTATATTAAGATCACGGATGGAAATTATAAAGGAAATCTGGAATGAAACAATGAATCAAAATAGAAATGTAGTCATTTGGGTTTAAGATTTATGAGATTGGCTAAGGGATTTAGGGCTTAAGAATTACCATTTCTATACACAAACCCTTTGTTTAAGATTAGGGATCTAAAAGTTAAGATTTCAATTTCATTGATATTGGTTTCAAGATTTGTTTTATTACTTTAGGAAAATGTTTTGATATTAAACATTCTTTATATATTAATATTTTTGCATTTCTGTTATTGTTATATTTTAGAATGGTACTGTTAAAAATCTTCATCGGGTGGTGTGGAATTTTTTCCTTTCGCATGGATAATGGTTTTCATCCATAAAGTCTTACCAAATTTGTATTTGTATTTTATTCCACCACGACTCAATTACATCCTTAAAATGCTTGTCTCATTTGGAAAATTATATTATCATTTTTTTTTTTGTAGCATAATGTTGAGCGAGATCAAGAACAATCCAGCAAACAACAGATTACCACCAAGCTAAGAACAAAGATCTTTCCATGCCTGCTTTAGCAAAGGTATCAGCTAAATAGTTTGCTTCTCTAACAACAAACGTAAAGGATCGCAGCAAACAGCTCCTCAATTTCTTCGCAAATTTTCCAAACAGTCCATGGGCAAGAACAGGCATCAATAATCCATTGTAGAGCATTTCAGGAATCCGATTCAACAATAAGCTTAACTTTGTCTACACATTTGGTTTGAACAAAGACATTCAAGGCAATTTTAATTCCCATATGGAAAAAAAACCCCTACGTTGATGAGTTAGATTTTTTTTTTCTAAATCCACATTAGCCACTTAACAATATTATTCAACGAAGTCCTAAGATTGATAACAATAGGAAATGATTATCAATTATGCCATTGGTGCCGCAAAAGACTTGCATTTATTTCAAGTCTTGATTAATATAAGTTTAGGGTTAAAACTTAGGAAAACTCTTTTCTCCCTATTTAACAAATAGTTAAAAGAAATACAATGATTAAATTCCAAGTTTGGTAGAGTATAGGGATGAAAATCATAATCATGTTAGTCAATAAAATTTCATGGCAACAGACTAACAAAGATTAACAATTTTTATGATATCATTACATCAGTAAAAATTTTTATTAGTAAATTGGCCGCTAAATTATACCCAATTCTTATATAGGTATTTAAAGTTTTTTTTTTTTTTTGCTAAAAATGGTATCTAATTTTTCACATTGTTACACAATTTAACATGAAAAGGTGCCACTTCTAATATATAAAGACGCAACCTGTGGCCTAAATTTTACACATAACTTTAACGTGGCGTATAATTATTTTACTAGATTGAATTAAGGAAATTTTTAAAAATATATATTAAAAATTGGATTTTAAATTTTTGAAAACTTAAACACATTTTAAAATCATATTGAATCATGTCCTACGTGCTTGGACATAAAATTTGGTTGCCCAAAAGGCTTCAAATGCGCACTTATAGAAATAGAAAAATAGAAGTCTTGCTTAAAATCAATGTCACATTACACTTTTATTTCTTATACAATTATTTTGGAGTTCTTATAAATTATTTTTAGATCATTCTCAAGTTTCATTGTGAAACGAGAATGTTCGGGCATCATTTCAAGGCTTGAAAACACAAGTTTGGTGCAAGGCAGCATGTGTTGTACATGTTCCCTAGTTACTAATACCTTGCCTTGTTGCTATAGCAATTTAGCAAGGTATCGATACAAATGTGTCATCTACAAATACTTAGATGCAAGAGATTTAAAAACTAGTTTTAACATATCCAAATCAATTTCAAACATCATCATATCAAATCAATAAGTTCCCAATCCATTTAAACCATTAGCAAAAGTCATTTCACCTAATTTTTATCTTCTAAATATGCTCAAATCAATTCAAAACCAAAACTTAAATTAAAAATGTCAATGGTATCATGAAACATCATCAAAATACTATCTTATTTACAAGCTTAGTATTAAACAAAACTTAATCTATGTACATGCCATTCTAAACTCCTCTAATATAAGATAAAGATGAAAATATATATGGTTCTCCCTTAATATGTGATGTGATCCATTCATCAAGCTAAAATAAAAACTTTCTTCATCTTCTTAGGACTTAACCTACGCATTTAAGTCAATAAACGCGTTAAAGACTAGAAATTGCTTAGTAAATACAAAAGTATTATCTATCTTACCCTTTTAAATTCTATGGTGATTCACTTATGGTTTAAGGAGTATAGCTTCCAATCATGTGGTTTACTTAATTATATGGATTTAATTCCATTTCACTTTTAATTTCCTTAATAAGGATCAAGGCATCCAAACATGATTCACCTTAATTATTTAATTTATACGTCAACTAATTATAACTTGTTAGAATTGTGTGATCCGGTTCCTATTTGATCTGACTTGAAAAGTTGGAGGTGCAACTCACTCATTAAAGAAATAAAATAGAGAGACAAAATTAGAGCTCTGACGTTGCCGCACAAGTTGAATCCATATGAGACTATACTTCTTCTATTAGAGGTTGATTATAAAAGAGTTGTTTAACCCTTAAAACTTGGTATTGTCAGAAACCTCTTGTATTGTTGTTTTTCACATTAGTGAATTTCTCCTCGTCTACTTTTGGTTTTTCCTGATAAGGGTTTTCCACGTAAAATCTGCGTGTTTTTATTTATTTTTATTATTTTACGATCATTCTTACTGCCATTATCAACAAATAGTATAACATAACTCATTATACCTTACTCATTTGATGAGTAACCACTTAATCAATCTTTAACTTCTTTATTCGAATTATAAACTGTAACACCCCAAACTCGACCTAGATGCTATGGCCAAATTCGAAAAACTACATTAACCACTGAAATGACCCAGAAAATTTTTCGTAGTTTTCAAACGTACTTTTTTAAACCATTTGCGTAAATCATTTCAAACTAGTGAAATCGAGAAATTTTAAAAATCGATTACTTCAGTATTTTATCTTTAAAATTTTGATCGTGGTTTTCAGGAGTTGTTTTCAGGAGCCACACGGCCTAGGCATTTCCACATAGGCTGGATATACGCCCATGTGCCAGCCCAAGTCGATTTCACACCCTGCTACCCAAATACGCGGAAAAACCCAATTTTTAGGCTTTCTGAGCATTCTAATGTCTATAAATACCCATTATAAGAATACATAAGAGGGAAATCAGAGAAGATCGAAGAAAACACTCGAAGAACACCATCAGAGGTAACCTGAAAGTGGATCTCCATCAAGATTGAAGATCTCCTTTTAATTTCTTTCAAAGTTTTATTGAGTTTTTTTATGTCTTGTGGTTTTTCTGACTTTGAGATGTTTATATTCAGGATTATGAACTAATCCCCTAGATACCTAGAGGAGATGAAACCTATGATTCTGTCTTACGCGATAAATACTTGATTCTTGTTCTCAATTATGTATGCCTATTTCTTGTTTTAATATTTCTAAGATATTAATTCATGTTTAATGTGCTTAATTCAATGGAACAAAAGGCCTTATTTAAGAGTAGATCTAGCATAATTGAGTGGAGTTGCATGCAATCCAAGAAATAGAACGACATAAATCTACCGGATTAGATTCAAATCTAATAGGGGAATCCATAGATCAAGTTAATGCGATGATAGGGGTTTTAATTAGAAAGATATTTCAATTAATCAACCTAGAGTTAGTTGTTCTTACTCTCGAAAGAGATATTAACATAATTTAGGGATTTCAACGGATCAAGACACAAGTGAATAAATTGTTTAATTCAGATTCATAATAAAAGGGAAGTCTAGGTGGATTCTTTCCTGGGCATTGTTTATCTCCTTGGTTAATATTCGATTATTTCTTTGATTCATTCTCTATTGCTGTAACAATTTGTTTTCAATAAAATTGGAACAGTGGTTTTGGGACCACAAATTTGATGGGTGAATATTTATTTTATTATTATTTTAATGTTTATAGCATGTTAGTATTACTGTATAAAAATTTCGTTAAGAAATTTTACCGTTAGAATGCTTAATTTGATAAAAAGGACTAAATCGCATAAAGTGCAAAACTTGAGTTCTATAAGCTAAAGGTATTAAATGGCTATAGAACCTTAAAGTATGAGTCCTAATATGGTAATTAGACCATTAATGAAGTTAGTGGATGTACATGGCTTGGTATTAGTGAAATTTTTAATGTTTTAAAAGGGCAAAATGGTAAATGAGTAATTAAAATAAATTAAACTAAGTAAATAATGTTCATCTTCTTCATTTTCATCAAGCCACCACCAAAATTTCTTCTTTAAGCCATAGCTAGGGTTCGACCATCACTCTTTTGCTTGCATTAAGATAGACCACGTACGGCTCTAGATCGAGGTAAAGAAAAATCTTCGGATTAATCGACTTTATTTCTACATTTATCGTCGAGGTAAGTTCATATGTTTAAGTAGCATTTTAGATTAAGATTTAAATGTTCTTATTGTATAATATCAAATTGTGTTTCGAAAGAAAAACTCAACAGTGTATCAATGATCACCGACTAATGAAAAGGGATAGTCTCGACTATCGAACAATGAGAAGGAATGGTGATGACCATCGAATATGAAAAGGGATAGCTTCGGCTATTGATTATGAAAAGGGATGGTGAGGACCATCAACTATGAAAAGGGATGGTTTTGACCATCGAATATGAAAAGGGATGGTGACGACCATCAAAATTATGAAAAGGGATAGTTTCGGCTATCGAAAAATGAAAAGGGATAGCTCAGGATATTGAATTATGAAAAGGGATGGTATCCACCATTGTGTTAGCACTTCGTGTGAGCTTCAGTAAGAGTTTTCAATGCAATTTACCTAATTAGCTTGGAAGGCAGTTGTAATAAGCCAATTTAGCCCGGGCTCACAAAAAAAAAACCCAAAATAATAAAACAAAGTCCAAGTCCAGTCCAAAATTATATCATTTGGCCCGATCGGAATGACCCATTATTTGAAAAGGTTGAAGGTCCATCTACAAGCTTGACGCATATGGAAACATAATCTTCAAGGATATGCAATCTTATATATGATATGCAATTTTTGAAGATATGATTTTGTAATCTTAGAGATTTAATTTGTAGATACCCTTTAATCTTAGCCGTTGATGTAATTGATCTGTACCGTTGGATTTGGGCAGGCTCAACTATAAATAGAGGCCTCTCCCTTCATTGTAAAACACTTTGAGTTTGGAGCAATAATAATTCTTAAGAGCATTCACTCAAATTTCTCCCTCTCTTGCGTTCTTATTTTCTGTGGCTTGTTCTTATTTTGTTCTTCGTTCATCTTCGTTTCTTTTTAAGTTGCTTTCATTTGAGTTGGATTTTGGTGGAGGAATTTCGTTCAATCTTCATATTGTGAGAGTTAGGCTGACTTAAGCGTTTTTTAACCTTTTTTAATTTATCTATTTAATTGTTTAATCATTAATTATTCTTTTACTTTTATTCGCTTATTTATCCATCAACTTTCTTATTTACATATTGTTCATTCATTTAACCATTCTTATCATTCTTTTATTTTCTTCCATTAATTATATACTTTATTTTTTTTAATATTATGTCACACATGTTGTTTATTTTTTAAAAACTTGTGTTATAAATCATCCATTTTAAATTGTTTGATTATTTGCTTTAAATTTTTTTCCATATATTATCAATTGCAAATTTTTTTATACTATCTATTTTATATACCATTTATTTTTAAGATGTTTTGTGTATAACTTGTTCTAAATTTCTTATTACACAATATTTATTTTTAAACTCATTTATATATTATTACTTTATATATTACCTATTTTCATTTTTTATATATTATTTATTCCAAACTTATACATATATTACCTACTTTTTTTTTATATATAATTTATTTATTGATTTGTATATTGTTGATTTCAAATTTCTTTTTCCCTTATTATTCATTTTCAAATTCATTATTTTCAAATTTGTTTACATTTTATTTGCCTTATATATTTTTTATACTCTTTGTTTTAAATTCATTGGTCTTTGATTATTAATACTAGTATTTAAATAATTGCCATTATGTGTTTTATAAATTGTTTATTTGTATTTTCATATTGTCGTTTTTTTTATCAAAGTTTTTACGCATCGTTTTAATATTGCGTCAATTTTTACCAATTTAAAAAAAGAAAACTTTTAAAAATAAGGCAATATTCGGTACTTTAGAGCTTTGAGAAAATCGTGCCCTAACTTACTGGGTTTTGATTTTTTTGATTCAAATAATCGAATATCTTTTTTAAACTTTAATGCATGAGACAAGCTTAGTTTCGAGGGTTAAAATGTCGTATCCTAACTTATTGGATGTGACATCTTATTACTTCGGAACAATGATGTCTTAACATTAGATTCGATTTATTCAGGTTTTTAAAGAGGATCGTATTTTAAAATCTTTTCAAATTTTCGACATTAGGACGTTAATTAATCAATTAGGTACCAATTTTTGGGCGTTAGAGGGTGCTAATCCTTCCTCGTGCGTAACCGACACCCGAGCCTATTTTATCAAATTTTGTAGACCAAAATCATTATTTGAATAAATCAAAATGTTTTATTAAAATGATTAATCTCAAGGTGACCCGAACACACCTCAAAAAAAGATTGGTTGTGACTCTATTTTCGTTTTAAAAGTCGACCCCGTTTTTCAAAATAAAAATGGTTTCGACAGCTTGGCGACTCCACTAGGGACCATAAGAGAGTCAAGCCATAAATTGATTAATTTTTGTCTTTTTTGTCGAAATTTGAAATTTTGGTTTTTAACATATGATCCTCTTATTGCATTTCAATTGTTTTGAGTTATAGCTTTCATCATGTTTTCTATTTTAATTTTTTATATCTCCACACATTGCATTGCATGACCGTTGGTCACACCCTTTTAAGTGGGAGTGAGAAGCTACTCCTTCGTGAGGTTTTCACCTCCGTGCAGGATAGTGGATCGCTTTCGGGATACATCCGTACCTATGTCTTACTGAGATTTTCATCTCCGTGCAGCCATAGGAAAATGTATTCCCTCGAAATGAACTTAGTCCATATGAGCCTATAATGGGTGAGGATCGAGGAATCTGCTGGTTCAGGTACCCTTGCCTTAGAACTGAACCGCATATAGAAAGCCTTAAGAACCTACCCTAGGTAAAGCCGCGCTAAACCCTAGTAGTCACCCAGATAGGTGTTCTATTCTGTTGTTTATTTCTTCTGTACTAACGTGTTTTGTTTTGTTTTGTTTATGATTGCTTTGCATTTTCATCATAGAAAAGAGGTGTTGATTCAAATTGGATTGCTAAATAGAAAAGCTTGTCATGGAAAACAAATTTCTTGATAAAGTGGAATATAATGCGACTGTCCGAATATGGTCTGATTAAACACAACGAGAGAAGGCTAAAAGTTCGTGGAGGAATATACGACTATGCTTCGCTGCCGGAGGATTCAAACCGACAAAGATTATTCGAGAGCTATCACATCTCAAAGAAACTAAAGAGCATCGTAGGGTGAGCAATGGGTTGTGGCTCGGATCAAACAAAAAGGAGATAGTAGATACAAATTTTAGAAAATTTGCAAGATTTGATCCTAGCATCTGGCTATGAAGAAAAAGATTGATGCCTTCGCCTGGAATATGAGGGCAAAGCCGCATATGTAATCCGTTTTATGTAAAGAAATTTATTTTCTAGAAAAGTTGTTCTAATGGAATTGAATTTAGAATAAATGCCTCTTTTTCTTTTTACATTCATTCCATGCATCTGCATTACATTGCATTATATGCATTAGGTTTTCACAAAAGGACCCTAATTATGTAAAATTATTTCAGTTAACCTGGGAACCAAAAAAAGTCTATCGACTAAGCATCGTTACGGTACTCGCCCAAGAACAAAAGTAATGGACCAAAGATTGGAAAGGTTAGAACATATTCAAAAAGAAATGCAAGACTAGTAGCAAATGCATGAGCAATTGACCAAAATTCAGCAAGATTTGAGGGACCAGATGTTAGAGTCCCAAAAGAATATGATGGATTAATTGAACCAATTGTTAACCGGGGGGCTCGAAAAAAGGAAAAGCCTTATGGTCAATTCTGGAGACGATAATGACGAACCTCTGGGTTTCACCCCAATAAATGCTCAAGCACAACCCGAGGTGTACCCACGAGGACCATCTGTTACTATCAGGCCTCAACAATATCAGGCTGGTACCTCTGTACTAATAAACTACCCGATACACTCAGTTTCTAATCCGGGGAATAATTCAACTAATCCCATTGTCCCTGATCTGATGAGGTGGTAAAAATTGAAAAGGCAAGGGTAGATCTGCCGAAACAACTTAAGAACCGATGCAGATGGCTGGAAGAGGAATTTAAAGCAATGGAAAATGCTCACTACCATTGCGGGGTTGATGCTAAGGACTTGAGCCTGGTCCCAAATCTAGTACTCCTGCCAAAGTTCAAAACTCTAGAGTTTGAAAAGTACAATGGGACTAGTTGTCCTGAAGCTCACATCATGATGTTCTGTCGAAGGATGATAGGATATGCTAATAATGACTAGTTATTAATACATTGCTTCCAAGACAGTCTGATCGGGTCAGCAGCAAAATGGTACAACCAATTGAGCCGTGCTAAAATAAATTCATAGAAAGACTTAGCACAAACTTTTATGAAGCAGTATAATCATGTAACAAACATGACACTCGACAGAATTACTTTATAGAATATGGAAAAGAAGCAAAGTGAGCGTTTTAGGCAATATGCCGAAAGATGGAGAGAGGTAGCAACACAAGTCCAGCCACCACTTTTGGAGAAAGAAATGACGATGCTTTTCATCAATACTTTGAAAGCCCCGTTCATCAACCACATGTTGGGAAGCGCTACCATGAGCTTTTCAGATATGGTAATGTCCGGCGAGATAATCAAAAATGTGATAAGGAGTGGGAAGATAGACGCAGGAGAAAGCATCAAAAGATCAACCCCGAGAAACAGGGAAAATGAAGTGAATAACCTGAGCACCAGGCATTCCAAATTAGTCACTGTAGGTCAGTTGAAGACCATAACCACTAGCTATCAAGGCTCTCCATGGCAGGAATCCAACTCGAGGCCAAATACAGAAAGGCTTCAGTACACACCCATCCCGATGACTTATAAGGAGCTGTATCAGAATCTTTTTTATGTGCATGTGGTGTCTCCGTTCTACATAGAACCCGTGCAACCTCCATTCCCAAAATGGTATAATAAGAATACCCAATGCGAGTACCACATGGGAATAACGGGTCACTCAATCAAAAACTACACTACGTTTAAAAAGTTGGTCGAAAGGTTCATTAAAATGAGAATTGCGATGTTTGACATTTCATCAGAACCAAATCACTTTGACGAGGCAGTAAATGCGATAATTGAAGGAGGAGGCAAGAAAGTTGCGACTCCTTGAAGAAGTCAAAAGCCCAGAGGGAATATCAGAGAATCTAAACATTAATGATGTATCCAAAGAGGGAACTGGGGAATAATGTAACACCCTTAACCGGTATCCTTCTCCAGAATAGGGTTATAAAGTATTACTGGAGTTTACAAATTAATTTTCAGACATTTCATTTCACCAAGTATTCATATTTATAACCAATCAAAATCAAAACATTAATGAGCTACCATTAACCAATTTAACTTATACAAGTTATTATAACCAGAATCAAATCATCTGAAATTACCGATAGAACCAATGGATAATGTGATATATCTCCAATAAGCTTCCAACCCAATCGAGCTTCCAATAATCATTTCAAAGCATCTAATAATTATACATATTACCAATAATAATTCAATTCCAATAATAAAACACACATATATATAATATCCATTACCAAATAGCATTCACTTCAATTAAAATTATACAAAATATAGTTCATACGAATTTACTAGTCTAAATTGCAGAAATAGCAAAATTTAGGGACATTTTGGAAATTTTCTATTTTTCTCAAATTTCTACCCAATCTTGATCTAAATTAATATTTCATTCAATTTACTAATTTAAATAATAAAACAATTCATTTCAAGCAATTTGGTCACTTTTTGACATTTTACAAATTTACCCTTAAAGTTTCATATTTGTTCAATTTAGTCCCTAAACCTAGAACGTGCAAATTATCCATGCTAGCTGAAGATTCATATATATATTTTCCTCCTCCTCCTCCTCTCCATTCCACATCCTTAATTTATATAATATGCTTATAAGTAACATTATCTATGATTTCACTATTTACTTGTAAATTTATTCAAAACTGTCCATTTGAGTCATAGACACTAAATTATTTTTATCTTGAGATACAGAACACCAAATTAGGATCTGCTAATTTTACCTGAAACTAGATCACATATATTCTTACCATAAAATTTTCAGAATTTTTGGTTTAGCCAATAAGTACAGTTTATTCTTTAAAGTCACCTCTGTTCTACTGTCTGACAGTTCCGACCCTTCTTCACTAAAACTTAATTATCTCCTTGTACAGAATTCAGATGATATCCCCATTTCTTTCTATTGAAAATAGACTCTTTAAGGATTTTAAAAATATAAATTTTGACCCATAATTATTTTTGTACAATTTTGTATAATTTTCCAAAGTAAAAATAGGGGAACCCGAAATCATTCTGACATTGTCTCACAAAATCTATTATATCTCATGATTTACAATTCCATTACTTACAGTGTTTCTTCTATGAGAAACTAGACTCAGTAAGCTTTAATTTCATATTTTTTTTTCATTCTCTAATTTCATTTCCACAATTTATGGTGATTTTTCAAAGTTAACCTACTACTGCTGTCCAAAACTTGTTTTAGTGCAAAATGTTAATTACTAAGTTTATAACTTCCTTATTCCCTTTCTCTATAATATTTCCCATCACTTTCACTTATTTCTCTTCACTAATATATCAAGAACATAAGACTTTATATAAGAAAACTCTACTATAACATCTTTTCCATGCTATTTCAATAATATCAAACTTCAAAATATATTGAAATTAATCTTAATGTTCTTACCTTGTCCTATTGATTTCAACCTTTAACTTGATTTTCTCTCTCCTCCAGCTTCAATTTATTGAATCCAACTTGATATTCTAGCTCCCTATAGTCTCCTTATTATATTTCTCTCTTGATGGATATGGAAATTCTTTTGATTTCGAAGTGAAAATGGTGAATTTTTTTGGTGGAAGGACCAAATTGTAAAGAAAGCAAAACTTTCTTTCTTCTCTTCTCTTCTAACGTGAATTGCATGGAAAAGATGGTGGGTTGGTTGCTTTTCATCTTTCTTTTCCACATATATATATATACTAAATAATAAAATAATAAAATAATAAAATATCATTTAAAAAAATCAAATTAAAATATTAAGAAACTAATATTTATTTATTTAATTAATCTAAAATATCTCCAACATCATCATTATCTTCTAGGTTTCTCTCTCTTCTAAATGACCATTTTGCCCTTCATGATCTTTAAAAATTCCATCCTTGAGTCATTACTTAATTTGGTAAAATTACAATTTAGTCTCTCATAATTCTTCACCTATTCAATTTGGTCCTAATTCATCCATTTTCCTTAGTTTCTAGATTATTTCACCCTTAAAATATTTGCACTATTGGTCTTTCAACTTTTTCATATTTATATTTTAACCCCTCAAATTTTGAATATTTACTCTTGGGCCGCAAAACTTTTCTCACTTTTGCGATTTAATCCTTTCTTGAATTAATATGTCATAATATACTTCTCAATGTTGACATAACTCATAATTACCCTTTTTATCACTTTATTTTCTTATTTTACTATATCAAGAATATTATCTTACTTTCTTACTGTAGTAATTTTCGGGGTATTACAAATAAAGTTTCCAAGCCCTTGCATACTTGGGAGTGTTTTGAACAATGGGACTGTGGAAGAGATCCCTATATTTTTAGAGATAATCTAGAGTAATATTCAAAACACACTTGTTGCTTTAAAACCTAGAGGCAATAAGAATCCTTTTGTGAAATAGGCTTGTGTCCAAAATCTTTATTTCAATAAAATGCATATTTTTGAGCAAACATTCTTTCATTCTTTTCATTTATAGATTCTTTTGTTCTTCGGACTCTCTTTTAAATTTTATTTTATTCTTCATTCATACAAATAATTGTCCTTAGATTTATTTATTCTTTGGAATTCGCTTTTGTACCTACAATAGGTCTTCAGATATCAACGACATGAGCGATGTTGCTATTGACTCAGAATCTCCTTTTGAGTAAGATATGTGTCTAGGGGGATCTCAGGACTTTGAATATGACTGAGATTGTAACCTATCTCTTGATTTGTTAAAGATGGTAGAACAAGATGAAAAAATAGATCCTATCTTACAAAAGTCAGTGGACAGTGAGCCTAGGAGAAGAGAAAGAGATTAGAGCTTGTCTTACCATCAAAACAAAGAGAAACATTATTAAATTATCCAAGAATTCAAAGATTTTTTCGCACGATCATATCAAGATATGTCTGGCTTACTAAGACCTGTGGATGCTGTTAAGGCTAAAATGTCCATAAGTTTGTCAGAATGACACATACTAATGATTTTACAATAGCCAAGTTAATCACGAGGTTTCAGTACTATTGGTCCACCATGGAAGGGGATTACATCAGTTATACTGTAAATACCAATTTGAGGAAGATAAAACCTATGTGCCTCCTCCATTTCTTCACAAATTTTCCATATACGGGCATGGATATGATGGGGCCAATCTCCTCAAAAGCTTTTAGCCAATATCGATTCGTCTTTGTGATCTTCGATTACTTCACTAAGAGGGTGGAAATAGCTTAATATGCCAATGTTACAAGGTCGAAGTCATTAAATTCCAATTTCAAAAAAAAAAGAGATCAGACGCCGATAAAGAATGCCAAAAAGGGCAATGTCAAAAGTTTGTAGTTTGTTCAAAGATCAGATGCCATAGACAGCCAAAAAAGAAAAAAAATAAAACGAGGATCGTGGGAAAGATGACTGAGACTTGTAAAGATTGGTATAAAGAAGTTACCATTTACCCTCTATGCTAATCAAACGTCGGCCAGACCTTTGCCGGGGCAACACCTGGCCCATTGGTTTTATGGAATGTTGAACCCAATCAAAGAAAAAAGGGTATCGAAGAAAAAAGGGTTAAAAGCTATCTGTCACGGTCAGATGATGCGAGCTTACAACAAAGAGGTTCATCCTAGAGAATTCCATGAGGGGGGCCTGATGTTGAAAAAGATCCTTCTTATACAAAAGGATTTTAAAGGAAAGTGGATGCGAAATTAGGAAGGACCTTATGTTGTAAAGAAGGCATGTTCTAGAGGAGCATTGATATTGACCGAGATGGATGCCAAAGACTTGCCCAATCCGGTGAATTCAAATTCAGTCAAGAAGTATTTTACCTGAAAGGGGAGAGGCCAAGGTGAAAACCCGTAAAAGGTGCCTTGAGATAAAAAAATAAAAAAAATCAAAAAAAAAAGAAAAAGAAAAAGAGGAGAGGCCAAGGGGAAAACCTGCAAAGGGCGCTTTGAGACCAAAGGGGTTTTGAGTTGAAAACTCGAAAAGGGCGGCTCAAATTTTTATCGAAAGTGGGGCATGTTGTAGTCTTGCTATACCTGAATTAAAAATGAGGAAGTATGCTACATCTTAGGGCATTGACAAAGTACTCCAGATCCTCTAAACACATATTAGGCTCAAAATGGTCCTCAAGAAGTTCGTACAGAGAAGTTTAGGCTGCGATATCTGGGGCACCTAGTTTTCCATCTTACCCATTTCTGAATTTGCTATCTTTGATTACCTTATTCTTTTCAAGATACGCCCCAATCAATTTCTTTTTATTGCCTTGGCTATCTTTGATTAATTTAATTATTTCGAGCTATGCTCCCAATTAATTTCCTTCTTGTCCATTGTTATGATCTTTTTCAAGAATTTTATATTAAAATAATGATTAATGGACTAATAATACTTTCATAAAAGGAGTTTTGCATATTACTTTGGAAGCTTCTAAATAATACAAGAATCTGAAACAGGACTATTGTTTAGAACTCACCAAGCCTAAAGGTTAGAAATATTGAAAGATGATTATCTCTTAAATTTTTTTTTGGTTGAACAAAAAGACAAGACATTTCGTCGGTGATACCATCTCGAAAGATAACAAGCAATGTCAACCCAAGTGTAAAAGGGGATCATTCTTAGGAAAATAAAAATGATACTCTGTATTCATGCAAATTTCAGGTATATACATTGGTTATTGCACCTAGGGAATGGTGTAACAGATCAAATTGATTGAAGATGATACAAATTTTATACCTCTGAGTGGCAACAGAATGGATGGAAGAAACCAAATGTTATTCCCTTAAATTTGCAGTGGGAGGTACAAACTTTATGTCCTAGACGGTACAATGGAAGGGATTCTGAAATTACAACGGAGCAAGCTTGCTAAGCAGAATGTGATTATTTCTTTGAGTTTTCTATTGGAAAATACCAGTCGAATAAGATAGTATTGCAATACGTCAGTGATAAGACTCCTGATGAACAACAAGTGATGACACCCTAAGCATTAAAAAAGGGATCATTCTCATTTTGCATTCATATATCATTCATAGGATATCTAATTAAGAGCATTTGACTCATTTCGATCATGGCATCCTAATTATTCGACATAAGCACAGACCCATTCTATAGGTTATGTCCTTTGGAGGATGATGTAGTAAGGTAGATTGAAGCTATCAGTCTTGCCTCCCTGAGTTTACAGTGGAGCAGAATGAAAACAACAGATCTTGTCTTCCTATACTGGCATTGAAGCAGATCGAAGACACCAGCCTTGCCTCCCTGAGTTTGCAGTGAAGTAGACTGACGATAGTAGATCTTGTCTTCCTGTACTGGTAGTGAATCAGATCAAAGACACCAGCCTTGCCTCCCTGAGTTTGCAGCGGAGTAGATTGACGATAACAGATCTTGTCTTCATGTACTGGCAGCGAAGCAGATCGAAGACACCAGCCTTAGCTCCCTGAGTTTGCAGCGGAGCAGATTGAAGATAGCAGATATTGTCTTCCTGTATTGGCAGTGAAGCAAATCAAAGACACCAGCCTTACCTCCTTGAGTTTGCAACGGAACAGATTGAAAACAGCAGATCTTGTCTTCCTGTACTAGCAGTGAAGGAAATCGAAAACAACAACCTTGCCTCTCTGAGTTTGCAGTGGAGTAGGTTGAAGATTGTAGATCCTGTCTCCCTAAGCAGTAGTGGAGCAGATCAAAGACGACGAATCTTATCTTCCCAAGGTAGTAGGGAAGCAAATTTAAGCCACCAGTCCTATCTCCTTGAGCAGTAGTGGAGTAGGTTGAAGATTGTAGATCCTGTCTTCCTAAGCAGTAGTGGAGCAGATTGAAGATGGCGAATCTTATCTTCTCGAGATAGTAGGAAATAGATTTAAGCCACCAGTCCTATCTCCCTGAGTAGTAGTGGAGTAGGTTGAAGATTGTATATATTGTCTCCCTAATCAGTAGTGGAGCAGATCAAAGACGGCGAGTCTTATCTTCCCAAGGTAGTAGGGAAGCAGATTTAAGCCACCAGCCTTATCTCCCTGAAGTTGCAGTGGAGTAGATTGAAATTACCAATTCCTACCTCCTTGAAGTTCTAGCGGAGAAGATCAAAGCTAGAAATCTCTTCTCCCTGAAATCACATTGAGGCAGATAGAAGCACTAATTCCTATGCCCCTGAAGATGCAGTGGAATAGAATGAGACTACTTGAAGAAGACGAGCACTCAAAGAAGTCAGAACCCAGCAATACAGAGCAAAATTGACCCTTTTATAGTCTTTGCTTCATTCTCGTTACACGACAATGAGCAAAGAGGGGTAGCTGTAATAGGCCAATTTAGCCGGGGATCACAAAAATAATAATAAGCCTAAAATAATTAAACAAAGTCCAAGTCCAGTCCAAAATTATATCATTTGGCCCGATCAGAATGACCCATTACTTGAAAAGGTTGAAGGTCCATCTACAAGCTTAATGCATTTGGAAACATAATCTTCAAGGATATGCAATCTTAGAAGATATGATTTTGTAATCTTAGAGATTTAATTTGTAGATACCCTTTAATCTTAGCCGTTGATGTAATTGATCTGTACTGTTGGATTTGGGGAGGCTCAACTATAAATAGAGGCCTCTCCCTTCATTGTAAAACACTTTGAGTTTGGAGCAATAATAATTCTTAAGAGCATTCACTCAAATATCTCCCTTTCTTGCGTTCTTATTTTCTGTGGCTTGTTCTTATTTTGTTCTTCGTTCATCTTCGTTTCTTTTTAAGTTGCTTTCATTTGAGTTGGATTTTGGTGGAGGTATTTCGTTGAATCTTCATATTGTGAGAGTTAGGCTGACTTAAGCATTTTTTTAACCTTTTTTATTTATCCATTTAATTGTTTAATTATTAATTATTCTTTTACTTTTATTCGTTTATTTATCCATCAACTTTCTTATTTACATATTGTTCATTCATTTAACCATTCTTATCATTCTTTTATTTTCTTCTATTAATTATATACTTTATTTATTTTTAATATTATGTCACACATGTTTATTTTTTAAAAACTCGTGTTATAAATCATCCATTTTAAATTGTTTGATTATTTGCTTTAAATTTTTTTTTCCATATATTATAAATTCCAAATTTTTTTATACTATCTATTTTATATAAAATTTATTTTTAAGATGTTTTGTGTATAACTTGTTCTAAATTTCTTATTACACAATATTTATTTTTAAACTCATTTATATATTATTACTTTATATATTACCTATTTTCATTTTTTATATATTTTTATTCCAAACTTATACATATATTACCTACTTTTTTATTTATAATTTATTTATTGATTTGTATATTGTTGATTTCAAATTTCCTTTTCCCTTATTATTCATTTTCAAATTCATTATTTTTAAATTTGTTTACATTTTATTTTGCCTTATATATTTTTTATTTTATACTCTTTGTTTTAAATTCATTGGTCTTTGATTATTGATGCTAGTATTTAAATAATTGCCATTATGTGTTTATAAATTGTTCATTTGTATTTTCATATTGGCGTTTTTTTATCAAAGTTTTTACGCATCGTTTTAATATTGCGTCAATTTTCCCAATTTTAAAAAAGAAAACTTTTAAAAATAAGGTAATATTCGGTACTTTGGAGCTTTGAGAAAATCGTGCCCTAACTTACTGGGTTTTGATTTTTTTGATCCAAATAACCGAATATCCTTTTTAAACTTTAATGCATGACACAAGCTTAGTTTCAAAGGTCAAAATATCGTATCGTAACTTATTGGATGTGACATCTTATTACTTCGGGACAAGGAGGTCTTAACATCAAATTCGATTTATTCAGGTTTTTAAAGAGGATCGTATTTTAAAATCTTTTCAAATTTTCGACATTAGGACGTTAATTAATCAGTTAGGTACCAATTTTTGGGCATTACGAGGGTGCTAATCCTTCCTCGTGCATAACCGACTCCCGAGCCCGTTTTCTCGAATTTTTAATAAATCAAAATAATTATTAAATGTTTTATTAAATCAAAATGTTTTATTAAAATGATTATTTTAATAAATCAAAATGTTTTATTAAAATGATTAATCTCAAGGTGACCCGATCACACCTTAAAAAAATATTGGTGGCGACTCCATTTTTGTTTTAAAATTCGACCCCGTTTTTCAAAATAAAAATGGTTTCGACAGTAGGAATTGTGTACTTGTGTGACAATGAATGTCAGTTTCATATGTGTAAGCTTAAATATGAGCTCTTGTTATATTGGATTGATTTATATGTCACAAGATTTTGTAACGTAATGACAAGTTTATATTATATATGTTACGAACTTACTAAACATGAATTGCTTACCTTAAGTTGTTTTTCTATGTTTTGTAGTTAATTAGAAGCTCGATCGGGTTGGAAAGTCGTCGGAGATCTATTACACTCTCCATCGGCTATATCGATAGATTTTGACGTTTTAAGTCTTGCTTATAATGGCATGTATAGGTGTTTTGGTTGATATTATAGTCAATATGTTTGGTATGTATATGTGGCTTTATAATGGTTAATGTTTTGTCATTTTGGTACTTGAATGTTTTGTGTTGAAATGGTCAAGTAAATACATAATATGAATGATGATTTTGGTATGTTGGAATATGGAAAATGTGGTATGAAATGGTATTGAATTTGGATTGCAAATATTAAGTTATTAATGACTATGGTATGCTTGTGTTTGGACTCATTTATTGTCATGTAGCTTGAGGTGCCTAAGGGCATATTGGTTGTATGAATTATTATCATATTATATAATCTTGTTCATATAAATTATAGGTACAATTTTGGAGCTTGAATTGGGTGCATTTGAGTTGTACTAGTGTGCACAATTTGGGTGAAAGAATTGGCTTGAAAATGGCCTAATTCTTGTCCACACGGCCAAAGACACGGGCGTGTGTCTTAGCCTTGTGTCACACACGGCGAGGCGACATGACCATGTGTCCTCTGTAGAATACAAAGGGTTGCAAGTTAGGCAGCTACACGACCTAGTACACAGCCTAGCACACAGGAGTGCGAGGCTATTTCGAAGGGTACACGGCTTGGTACACGGGCGTGTGACTTGGCCGTGTGACCCAAGTCAGTGAGTTACATGGGCATGGACACGAGCTGGAACATGACCGTATGTCCCTACTTCGAATATCCACAAAGCCTGAGAGACGGTCATGTCTCTTGGCCATGTGACCTCTGTAGTTTTGAAAATTTTCTTTATTTCTTGAAAAATTCTCTAAGTTTTTGAATTAGTCCCGACTTGTTTCTAATGTGTTTTTAGGGGCTCGAGGGCTCGTATAAGATACAAAATGTATATTATGGATTGGTTTTGGTATGCTTAATAATATGAATTAAAATGTTTAAAACTTATGTTTGTTTTGAAATGAAAACTTTGATAATGCTCCGTAACCATATTTCAACGATGGATACGGGTTAAGGGTGTTATAGTTACGTTCTTAGTTAAATTAGTTTAGTAAATTTAGATTAAAACACATCACCCAAAATCGTCGACTAAGTAATAGAAAAAAACAATAATTACTAATACTTTTAGTCCTCATTGATATGATATTTTTAGTCCTCATTGATATGATATTCTCTACTCACCATAGCTATACTATTGTTCAATTGGTGCATATGCCTTTGTTGTATTTATAGTTAGTTTAGTGATCATCAAATGCCCAGGAAAGAATCCACCTAGACTTCATCTGTCATTATGACTCTGAGTTAAACAATTTATTCACTTGGTATCTTGATTCGTAGAAATCCCAAAATTATACTGATATCATTTTCAAGACTAAGAGCAACCGACTCTAGGTTGATTAATTGAAATTTCTTCCTAAGTAAAACCTCTATTGTTGCATTAACTCGATCTATGAATTCCCCTATTAGATTTGACTCTAATCTGGTAGATTCATGTCGTCCTATTTCTAGGATTGCATGCAATTCCACTAAATTATGCTAGACGTGTAACAGCCCTAACCCATATCCGTCACCAGATTAGGGTCAAGAGGTATTACCTAACACATTTGCAGATTCGAACATTCATGTAAGTCAATTTCATATAAATATATATAACAAATAGTAATTGAAAGTTAAACATACATTATTATGAAATATTACAAATACAAATCATACTCAGAAACATTACCCGAATCCATACCATGAATGCAATTATAATTTCAAACAATTAAACCTGCACTAGGGTTATATAATATATATATATACACGATTTAAGAAACACATAACTAGAATCATGTGCACTTCACAATAATAGCATTCAAATACCTAATATAAATTAAACCCTCTATTTCATAATTCAATACATGCTTATACTTGGCTAAATGTCTATAGATGAATGCGGCATTAACCACTGCATAAAATGTTCGAACATATATTATTAAACATTAAGACCTTATGCACAATTAATCTCATCAAAATAAATCATTCAAGTATGATCATGTGCACACATTATCTTTCGATTTATCCTCTATTCGGCCATCATGTTACCTTATCCAATTCTATGCCATTCCCTATCATTAATAGAATGATAAAAATACAACTAATAATACCATAGGCATAAGTTTATTAATCTTACCAAATATTAATAGAATACAAACATGTTTACAACTTAACCACATGATCACACCAATTTATTTTATCATAAAATCGAATGCACTTTCATGCATAACAAGTTTTCACTAATAATTAAATGAATTGATGTGACCCTACTATTATCAATTCGTCTTTTGCATTATTCCCTAAATGAAATCTAACCTTAATCTAATCAAATTGACATCGTATACCAAGATATATACATCATTTCAAATACCTGTTTATATAAATACATAGTCAAATTATCCATTCACATGCATACTCATATATGACTATACTTACACTACTCCCAAAGTCCCTATTTCACAATATTACAAACAAAACATATCATTTTCAGGTTTATATATATATAATTCACTAAAACCATATCTTGTTTATAACATATTATAAGGAAAATTTCAAACTTATGACAATCGACCATCCCATTAAACTAACATTCATATTCCCTTATTCAACCCTTTTAAATTAACCTATACCATTGAAACCATACTGTTTTCAACTTAATATCCAAGCTACAAAACCTAATCCGATGCATATTCAAACATAGAGTCATTTACTTACTCTATCAATAAACCGAAAGTAATTATGTACCAATATTAACAAGCATACTTTAATTATAATTTACATAACTTAAATGCCAAAAATCATAAACAAAATGCCACCTTAAACATATATTTATACGTCACCTTATAAATACTATCCGTAAACTTTTAACCATGATATAAGAAAGTTTAATTCTTAGTTCAACCCAAACCAAACACAAACAAGAATAATTAAGCCATTTTCGCATGGCCTTATATACATAACCAAAAACCAGACCAAAGTATATATTTATATATACACACATACTAGCCTATACATGCCATATGTTCAAAATAAAACTTTTAAAAGTACCAAAAGTTGATAAAAGTGTGAATGACTTCACTACAATCCTCGAGCACGTAACGATCTCCAAAAATCTATAAAACAAAGACAAATAAAAAAAATATAAAGTAAGCTAACTTAGCTTAGTAAGCCTTTAGCATAATATATATATATATATATATATATAAATCTTATAATTCCATAGGAAATTTTATTAAAGCCGAATATACATTTATATAACCTTTATCAATACATTCATTAATCTCAAGTCATTAAAATCATAGCTATTTAATATTACATAAGCTTCCAATCATGTATGTATAGTTGAGATAAGGCCAAATATACTTATCACATACATACATATACTTATAATAGCAATATGTATCATATTTGTTGTATTCATAACCAACCAACTTACTTACCTCATTATCAAATAGAAAATAAAATATCACATACCTGACTATCTTAACTCATCAATCCCATTTAATACCATATCGACATAAAAATTATTAAGCTTAAATCTTGAAATGATACACCGGCACAAAGCCTACTAGGCCTAAGCCTGATTTGATACACCGGCATGAAGCCTGCTAGGCCTAAGCCTGATTGATACACCGGCATGAAGCCTGCTAGACATAAAGTCTGAAATAATTCACCGGCATTAAGCCTGCTAGGCATCGAGCTTGAATATCACAAAAAAGAAATTGATCTTTCACATAATTCTTTATAAGAAATTCTAAATATTCTTTAAGATTCATATAAAGCTTCTCAATTATCATATCTCAGCAAAATCAAATTTATACTCAAATCTTCATAGCAAACATACATTCGAGTAACATATATATATAATTCATACAATTAAATTCAACTTATAGAGCTCAAAACATACATTCGGCTAACATATATATAATTTATACAATTAGTTTCAACTCATAGAGCTCAAAACATACATTGGCTAACATATTTATAATTCACACAATTAGTTTCAACTTATCAAACTCAAAACATACATTCGACTAAAATTTTTATATAATTCATAAAATTAAATTCAGCTTATAGAACATATATATATATATTCTAATTTAATGACATTTATTTGCTATTAGACTTACCTCGGACGATGAAAATCAGAATAGGCGATTAATCGACGACTTTGGTTTTTCCTCGATCTAACTCTGATTTCTTTGGTTCTTGATCTAAATATATTCAAAATAAACTAGTTTAAATATAATTCCATTCAATTTAATCCAAAAACACATAAATGAGAAAATTACCATTTTGCCCCTAACATTTACACTTTTTACAATTTAGTCCCTATTGCATAAAACACAAAATACACAAAATTTGCACACACCATGCTAGGGCCGAATGTTCCTTGTACACATAAAATTCCATGCATTTCCTTTATTTTGCATTTTAGTCCCTCAAAAATTTATTTTCACAATTTAGCCCTAATTACTCAAATTCACCAAAAATTCAAAAACAAAACATATTAATCTAACACATATGTTTCATATTTCACCTACTAAAATCATAAAACTCAAACATTCACCAATCGTAAATTTCAAAATCATCAACAATTCGCAAAATTGAGACATGGGTTTTGAAGTATTCAAAGCAACGATCTCAAAAATGTAAAAATTATAAAAAACCGAGCTAAAAGTCACGTTGAATCAAGCTTAGAAATGGCCGAACCCTAAATTTGTTTTCTTTCTTTTTCTTTTGTTCACATTCGGCTTTGAAGGAAGATGATAACATTGATTTTCAATTTTTTTATTTTAACATATATTAATCATTTGTTGTTTTACTAATTTAACCTTTATTAATTAAATTATAAAACATATAATATAAGGAAAATGTTGACCATTGCCACCCACTATCATCTAAATGGCCTAATTTCCATATAAAACCCCCACTTTAAAAAGACAACAAAAATTAAGTACTTTCATTTTTAACCCTCAAATTTTCACTTTACGCGATTAAGCCATTTTCTCAAATTAAGCACACAAACAATAAAATTACTTTACCAAACTTTCACACATTCAAATTCACACATAATTAACATAGAAAATAATATTAAAATATTTTTTGACTCGGATTTGTGGTCCCGAAACCACTATGTCTGATTAGGGTCGAAATTGGGCTGTTACAAGACGTACTCTTAAATAGGGACTTTTCACCTCTGATTTAAGCATATTAAACATGAATTAATAATCCAAAAATATTAAAAACAAGATAAGCACACATAATTGAGAACAAGATTCAAGTATTTATCGCATAAAACAGAAATTAAATAAAAAAAGTTATCATAGGGTTCATCTCCCCTAGGTATCTAGAAGATTAGTTCGTAATCGTAAATAAAAACATCTCAAAGTCAGTATAACCACAAGAAATAAAGAAACTCATAAAACTTCAAAGAAATTAAAAGGAGGTCTTCAATCTTGATGGAAATCTGCTTCAGAGTCAGCTTCAATGGTGTTTTTTGAGTTGTTTTCTTCAATACTCTTTGATGGCTCCCTCTTCTCTTCTTCTATTTGGTATTTATAGGTCTTAGAATGCTCAAAAAGCCTAAAAATTACGCTTTTTGCGTATTTGGAATGTGATTCATGAAATCGACACGGTCTGACACATGGTTGTGTGGCAGCTTGTGTGGCTCACACAATCTTGTGTCCAGCCTGTGTAAGAAGCTCTAGCCTGTGTGGCTCCTGAAATATGCTCCAAATGTCCAATTTGTGCTTATTTTTTGCTCGTTTTGCTCCCAAATGCTTTCCTAAATATAGAAACATGAATTTAAAGGATTAAGGGCATGAAATTCACCAATTTGCATCAATAGTCATCCAAAAATGCATTAAAAATGGGGTTAAAACATGTTACTTTTATTAGTTATCAAGTAAGCACATATCATACAACATAATCAATATTATGCATGTGATCATGGTAGTGCAATTTTTGGAAAAAAATTATGCAAGTTTTTATAAAACATCCTACCCATCACCGCTACACTCCAAAAAGAGTTCCCAGAACTCATCCATCCAAACACTCCAATATGTGGATGAAGCCACCAATATTCACAGACAATCTTCCATGTAGGTTTTGGATAAGCCACCATGTAGGTTGTGGACAAAGCCACCAATTCTTCCTCTGTACAATATCCCACCCATGCCTGTGAAATGGCCACAATGAACATATATATTTCATTTCAAAATATCATTTATCACATTGGGCATGTTAAAACGTGCAAATCAAATCATATAATATCATGTAGGGCATGTATAACATACGTTTCACATATTGTTTCAAGATATCGAAATATCACAATTTATTTGTCATGTAAAATTAATTATGCCATAATATCACATAACATGAGAATGAAAATAACATACTTTTCAAACAGTGAAAATCATAACCACACAACATACTTTTCACAAAATTATTTGTTTCGGAATCACTTGTATAGTTTGTTTCGACGGATTTAGTCTCTCGTTTTAGAATAGTTAAAGTATTCACATAAATCACAAATCAAGTAATAATATTTTGTTTAGGAATTGTTAACATTATATATATAACTTGTATCGGTTTAGATCCGCACCTGAATTTTTATGACCCTATAATAACGATTCTGTTTCCCAACTCTAAGAGAGGAGATCAACCCTTGAATCCTTAGTTAAATGTTAATACCATGTTAGTATATTGAAATTTTTAGTAATATTTCAAATAAATGATTAAGTAGAATCACTTACTTAATCAATGGTCCCAATGACGAACACCTCTAAAGGATGGAGTATGGATCCTGGGTTTCAAATAAACACTTCATGCACGAACAAGAAATACACCTTTAAAGAAAAAAAATAATCTAATTGAAGGATTTACCAATACTTATGTAATCTCAAGGGTAAGGGGACTCAATGATCTTTGCGTTGATTCGATTAAAGAGGAGGATTCTCAACTAACAAATAAAATAAAATAATAAAAAAGATAGATTAGAAAAGATTAACAATAAAACCTTTAAATAAAATTGAGATATGAAGTTGAATAATAAAAAAGTTTGATTATGAAAGAGAAGAGGAGAAACGAAGAAAACGGTGAAAAACAATGGTGGTTGATGGCGGCAGCAAGGCTGCGACGGTGATGGTTTAGGTCTGACGGTAGAGATGTGGTGGTGAGGTGGTGGTGCAATTGGCTAGGAATGGAGGAGATGTGAAAGAATTAAGGAAAAAGGCTTTGTTGAGGAGGTGAAATGAAAGAAAAATGAAGAGGAAAGGGAGGAGAAAAAAGGAGGGTGGCAAAAATGAGAGGAAGGGAAAAAAAAAACATCAAAAGGTGTAATTCACCTTGTCCAGGTTCAATGCATGTGACACAAGATAAAGGTGAAGAAAATAGGCATGTTTAGGGGACAAAGGAGCAAAAAGGAGACCATGGGAGTGAAAATAGGGGATTTAAGAGGGAGAGTTAACTAGTTCAAAGAGAAAAGGATCTTCCTTTGCAAGGTAACTAAGAGTGGACGGTTATGGAAGCTTTTTCCCATGCAAAAGTTTCCAAAAAAAATTAAATAAAATATGGAAAGTGTTGAGACTTGAACCTAGGACCCTTGGGAATTTAACTAACCATTTAACCACATTACTCCTTATTTTCAAACTATAGCATTTAATTTAAAAACATGGTGTGACCTTTGTTAAGGTTTGAAGTAAAATTGCACCATATATAAAATAATGTGAGGGAAGGGATTCGAGCACAGATCATAAGGATAGCTCCACTACTACTCAATCAATATACTTAATATTTATTTATTATCAAATGAGCAAAAGATCATCTAAAAAGATTCGACCATGACCACTCTCAGTTTATTAACCCAATTTCTACTAACCCGATTTTTGGGATGTAACATAAACCAATTCAATTAATTTGACTTCATAGTCACTATTTTTATGTAGATTTGCAAATTTTCATTTTTCTAATTTGCTTTCTCAGTATTTAATTATTCACTCATTTCTAGTTTAACTTATAATATATTATTCATTGAAACAAACCATTTTTTACTTCAATTTTATTGCTTAAAACATATACACTTACCAAACAAATTATCATCTCAAATTAAGTTCATAACTCTTAATAACCTTAGTAAAATATAACTTAAGCACTCAGATTACCAACTGCACACCCTAATTGCATTATGCTAGTAACGCATCCATCCAAACATCCTATAAATGGGCTTAAAATGCAGTTATGCAATTGCATAAGGCAACACATCATAGTCTTCTATCACAAACACGCACACTAATTCCTATTAATATTCTAATAGTATCTTTACTATTCTACAAAGTTGACAAAAGTAATTATATTTATTAACCATTTTTACATCACTTAAGCAGTATTAATATCATATAAAATTTTCTCATAGTCATACACATCATTCCGCATCCCATTTCATTTACCAATGAGAGAAGTCTCAATACCCGTGCCATTACTCATTTTCAAATCTCACATCACACTTCAAATATCATAAGTTCTCGTACAGCAATTTATCACTGCTTTATTTCATTTATACCATATTTCGAATACATATATACATGCACATATTATCAACGTCTTATGACAATTTTATATTTACATAGATATACACATATAGTTGCTCATTGAGCATTTATTAAATTCTCACCTAAGATATCTCATTAAACAGGTCATTGCCTTCCTAAGTCACATATTACACTTTTATAGCATAACCATTTCCATCCTATGCCAATCAAGTCTCATATAATATAACTTAATTTCATTCACTTTATGCTAATTCTGACAAGTAATCACATTGTAATCTATTTTCATCATCTCACCAATATATTATTAAAGTTGTTATAGCACATTCATAGCTTATTCTCATCTAGATAAAGTCAAGCTTTATTAGTATCATCTTTGTTTAACTTACTAAATATTTCAACAGCCATGGATTTTGAGTCTAGACATATGCATCCCACTTAATCCATCCATTTATTAAAATCTCAGATTAATCTCATTTTAAGGTGAGCTTGAAAATCCACGAGTACCTACCCCTTTTGATGGGTAAAGTTACGATTGCTTTTTCTTCACTTAAATATGAATATGGTTCTCATCAAACTAATGCCCACACATATAACAATCCTCAAATAAAACAATAAAGATAATGAGAAATTTTCTCTCATTGCCCACTTAAAACCCTAAGTTTAAATGGAGAAGATGGTGATGCAAGATTAGAAGTGAAATATAAAAATTACTTAAAAAATAAAAATGATTAAAAAAAATATAAAAATATTTTTTAATTTTTAAAAAATAATTAATTGCTAATGTGGATGGTCATATAGATGTTGCGACAATAAAGTTAACATTAACTTTTTCATTTATTTTGAGATGATTTGATAAACAATGTAAGTTTAAGAGTTACAAAAAGAAAAAAGTTAAATAAAGAACTAAAATGAATTTTTTTATGACATGCTTTAATTCAAATATTTTTGCTACTTTATTTACCCTCCATGGTAGGGGTGAGCAAAACTCGATTGGACTCGAAAAAATAAAAAAAAAATTGAATTTCGATTTAAACGAATCGAGTTATTTGAGTCAACTCGAAATTTTTTCGAATTTTAAGTTCGAATCGAGTTGAGTTTTCAAATTCGAATAAACCGAATACCAAATTATAAGATTTTATATTTTTACCCCAAACCCTCAAACCATTTTACTTTCCCCACAAAAGGGGGACACCCTCCCACGGCCTCCCAAAACTTTTCCCATCCCACTTTTACTCCTTTCCCATCCTAACCCCTCCTCTACCCAAACTCATTTTCTCCCTTAATTTTTTTTGAATATTTTCTCTCCAAAATTTATTCCCCTATTTACTTTCTTTACCCAAATCCATTTTCACCCAATTTTTTAAAAAATATTTCTCCCTCAAAATTTTACTCCCCCAAACCCCTAGAACTTTTTATTTTCCCCTTAAACTTTTACTTCTCACCCTTTACCCCAAATCAAAAATAAAAATCATCCAAAAAATTCGTAAACTTAAATAGTAATAATTTTGTTTATATCTATCATTTATATTATTAAATTAAATTTCACATTTTGTACTATTTATATTATTGAATTGTTTAATCATACTGAATCTTTAAATTTTTTTTGTTAAAATTGAATTATTAATGAGGCCATAAAATATTCATGTTAAAATTTTATATTGGTATCAATTTCATATTTTATCTTTAAAATAACTTTTATTCAAAATCACAATTCTTTACATTTAATATATTTTTTAATTTCAAAATACGTAGTTAAAAGAGCTAGAAGAAAATTGAAGCAACTAAGCAAGTAAATAAGTTAACCCTGTAACACCACGATATTTTGGGGTTAGAAGAGTCAAGGTCTTTTGGTTAGTGTCAACAGATCGGATGGATCTTTAAGTGGGTTTCTGCATTTTAGAGATAATGATGAGCTTAGTGGTTCAGCGGTTAAGCGTCAGTTTTCCTTTGGTCTTGGGCTCGAGTCCTCGTGCGTGATTGGTTAAATTTTGTTTTTAGTTTCAATTTCTTTAATGAAATAAATTTGATTGGTTTGTTAAAGATTAATTAAATTATTTTAATTTATTTTTTAAAAAATAAACCCCAAAAATATCTCAGGTTCTCCATCTTTCTCATGTTAGTCTCTCTTCTCCCAATTTTCTTTGATTTTCATTTGTATTTCTTTGTTTCTTCTTGTTTCTCTTTTGGTTCTCCAATTTTTATTCTTTTTTTATTTTTACGACATTGACAATTGCTATCTCTTAGAAATTTGGTTGTCCTCCCGTTCTATGTTCGATCAAGAGTTGAATCGGGTGAGGGTAAGTGCCATTAAGTTAAGTTTTACGTTAGTCTCTTCGTTTCTTTTAGGTATGATTTCGATCGAAATCTTTATGAGTTTTTGTGTGCTCTCGTACTAAGTTTTAGGTCAGGTTATTAAAGATGCTTGGTTGATTCGTAGTGTTTCGGAAGCGTAATTCAAGTGTGCTTCTGAAAGTACAATAATTAGGGGATTGATTTTATGTTGTATTTCACGTTTTTCAGTCGATTCTGGGGTAGTATATGAACCACACGGGCGTGTGCCATACACAGGTGGTTCACACGGTTGTGCTGCTTTAGGAATTAGGTAAATATCAAGTCACACAGTTTGGAGTGGGTCACATGGGATAGTCACTCGACCGTGTGACTCGTGTTGGGAAAATTTAGTCTGTCGCATACAGGCATATCTTTTAGTCACACAGTCATGTGTCATAGTCACACGGGCATGTATGCCAGTCACACGACCATGTCTTTCCTGCTCCTTAAATGTTTTAATTTGGTCACAAGGTTAGAGAGTTACACGGTCTGGCCACATGAGCGTGTATGTCAGTTACACGGTCATGTCTTTCCTACTTCTTAAGTGTTTTAATTTGGTTACACGGGTTAGAGAATTACACGGTCTGGCCACACAACCATGTACCTCACTCACACAGAAGTTTCTTTCAACCACACAACTGTGTCCCTCTATCACACGGGTGTGTGTCTCAGTCACATGGCTGTGTATCCCTGTCACACGATCTGAGCATTCCCACACAGCCTGGCCATACGGTCGTGTGGTCCTAATTTGCAGTTTTTATCACCTATTTGTATTTTGACTCGGTTTAGCCCCTAAGTAATTCTTTATGTAACACCTCTAACAATATCCGTCGCCAGATTAGGGTTACGAGGCATTACTAAACAGAACACGTTTCAAAACAAGCATTCATTTTTTTATACTTCGTAAATCACTCTCAATAATACCCTCATCTATTCAAAATTTCAAACTTTAATACTACTATGATCATATCGTTTGTATATTAAAATTTACTTTCAAGCTTATAACTTTTCGACATACCTCGAGCATATTATAAAACATACGTTTCATAAACTAGATATTCAACATTTCACTTTAATATAATTGTATATTAAACTTAATAATCAATATCACACGGCATACTAGATGTCCAAATATATATATAACACACCTAAACAAGCCTCATTTCACAACTAATTATACATATCTTCTCTTGTCGCAAGTTTGTGTGCATATAACCATATCGAATTAAACCATTTAAACAAGATCATATGCACTCATTACTAATTATTTTATCTTCTAATTCGGCTAGCAATAACCATATAAAAAGAAAACTATACTTATTTCATACACAACTCATTCAACTAATATTAACTATCAAATCAAACATTAACAACAAAGACATATGCGCATAATATATATAATCAGTTTACCTAACTTTAGCCGATTTTACATGTGCATTACGTACTAAATCTAAACCCATTTCTAAAACAACTATACATCGATTGAGCCATTTCCAAACAATTATACTAAACATATCTCTTTACTTATGCTTTATAATTCTATTAGCAGAAGATATTGAGTAAACCTTATAGCCTTTGCATTTCTATAAATAACCTCAATCATGTATCATTTTCATGTACATACCAAAACAAATAACCTTACTTACAATCATCGAACTTAACCTCCAAAAAAATTTGTGCTATTTCTAATTTGATTCGTACCTAATGATTTATTCATGCAAGCATAACATATATGCATACTCTTTTACTTTCAAATCGAATCAAAATTAACCAATACAAACAAATATATAGTCTCTATTTTACCTTATTTTAAGCCAAATTTTAAACTAACCCAAAATGCAAATCTATCCATGTAACAAGCATATTCGATGAGCTATTACAAGGTATTCGTGATATGCTAACAAAACATATAACCAAATTTATCATACATGCAAGTTATAAAACATATTACCACAATAAGCTTAAATTATAATCAAACATAACCAAGCTCAAGCATAAAGATAAAGCCATTTTCGCATGGCTTATGTATTTATATACACTTTCAAAACCAACCAAAACAAATGCTAGCCTATACATGCCATAAGTTCATAATTCAAGCTTTTAAAATACCAAAATAGTGTTCGATAGTGTGATGGATTTCCTCGACGATCCCTGAGCTTGAAACTAGCTTCCAAAATCTATAAAAACACCGAATGAACACACAAAGTAAGCTTAAAAAGCTTAGTAAGTTATAGAAAATAAATCATTATGAGATTGTTAACAATTCAATTCAAATAGGCTGAATACCAACCATTTCAAACATATATATATTCACTTACTACAAAGCCATCATTCATTGTCATGTATTTCAATATAGTCATTTAAACAATACTCACTTTTCATTTTGAATTATATTAACAAACCGAACGTACCTTAATCGGATACAATTATTGCATAATCATTCATTTCTCAATATTGCCCATTGAACCATTCGGAGTCAATAAGGATATTTGAATAACTTGGAAAGCTCGTACAATGCCAACTCCCAGACGTGGTCTTACATGTAATCAAATATCGATGCCACTGTCCCAAACAGGGTCTCACATGTAAATTTCAAATTGATGCCAACATCCCAGACGTGGTCTTACACAAAAACTCATATCAAAATTCTATGTCATGACATATATATATCCCAATTATTCCTATGGTTCGTACGAGGCTTTCGGACATCGTAAATCCATCGATTCAAGCTTGTAGTTACTTCTCCCATACTTAAATCAATTAAGAATACACGTATATAATTACTATAATTCAATTCGACACAATTAAATACATTTCTATATGAATTTAACAACAATTATTTACTATGAACTTACCTCGGACGAAGACAAACAGATGGAATCAACTACTTGACCACTTTCGACTACCCCCGTTCTAATTCTGTTTTCTTTTGTTCTTGATCTAGATAAATTCAAATTTAGATATTTAATAACACATTTCATTCAATTTAAAACACAAACACATAATTTGGGTAATTACACTTTAGCCCCTAAAATTTACATTTTCCACAATTTAGTCCCTATTTTATAAAATCACAAAATACACAAAATTCATCAAAACCATGCCAGCTGATTTTTCCTAGGGTCCCTAGCAGCCCATTTATTTCATTTATTTCACATTTAAGCCCCTAAATTTTCTAATTTCACAAATAAATCCCTAATTTAGATTTTTATCAAAATCACTTAATTAAACATGATAATCAAACATAAAAGATTTATTTCCATCATCAAACAACAAAAATCTCAAGCTATCAACAATGGAAAATCACAAAATCCATAATTAATTCAAAAATTCAAGCATGGGCTAGCTAGTATTCGAAGCAACAATAAAAAAAAAACATAAAAATTATCAAAAACCGAACAATAAACATACCTAATTTTAAGCTCCAAAGTGCCGAATACCTAAAAGCTTAAAAGCTATTTTCTTTCTCAACTTTCAGCCAAAAATGATGAACATGCATGGCCATTTTCATGTTTTATTTATTTAATTTCATGTTATTTACCTTTTTTATTATTTTAACCTTAATAAAATCATAATTTAAGTCATTTGAATCATGGTCATAAATTTCCACTAACCTTATAATGACATAATAACCTTTTAAGGACTTCCCATAAATCAAATGACAACAAATTAGCATATTAACAATGAGAATGTCACTTTTACTTTTTATGCGATTTAGCCATTTTCACAAATTAAGCACACAAACGAATAAATTAAATCACAAAAATTTCACACCTATCACTTCACATAATATAAGCACGAAAAATAATATTAAAATATTTTTTGACTCAGATTTGTGGTCCTGAAACCACCGTCCAACTAGGGTCTAAATCGGGCTGTTACACTTTACTCATTTAAGCCTTTGTAGGAGTGTTTGAAACACCATTACTGATCAAGAAAGGTCGAGTAAGTAAGGGGTATATTTTCCTGAATTTATTTGTGTATATGAATGTGTATGGTTTAACTTTACTGCATACATGAGTGCTTAAGCGTTTTGTAATGAGAAACATTGTCACAATGTTGCTTCCACCTCTTGGTAATTCTGTATGAAAATGTCTGACTATGATTCTGCTAATCTGAGGTATTTGTCAATATGATTAGTGAATAGGGAAAAAAAATGAATATGAGCTTGTTAGATTTTGGTTGTTTATCTGTTTAATTATATATGGTCTGCATTCTAGGTAGGATTCGATTTTTGAAGTGAAAGAAGTTTGATTTGGCATTTAACTACAATATTTTGTTATAGCAGTGATACCGCAATATATATGTATATTCAGCTCAGTTGCATATTTCTATTTAGGTGGCTTAAATCCACCATCATGGTGTGTAGGATGGATGGGCTTACCATAGCCCAATTATGATGTACAAGGTGGTCAGAGTGATGTTTTGGTGGTTTGGGTGAGATTTTTACTTTTTTGCAATCATTTTTATTTAAGTATATGTTTATTGGGATATTTGTGAAATGATTTGTATAATCTGATGTGATTAAGTAACATGTGTGGTTGGAATATTGTATTCGTGTTTTGTATGTTAATGGAAAAGTTTCATATATCTTACTGTTAGTTTGAGATTTTTGTATGTTGTATGTATATATTTTTCTGTATATTTGTTTAGTTATTCATCGTTTTCCAGTTACTTTTGCTTTGGACTCACACTGAGCTCGTGTAGCTCACCCTCCTTAGGTTTCGCCTTTCAGGTAATTCACGTAGCTAGGTCTTGAATTCAGCAAAGTAGAGTCTCAGATTTAGCAAAGCGGAGGTCTTGTTAGAGTTTCTTTGATTGGTTCATTTTCAAATAAATTTTGTTATGAATTATTAAAATTATGCACATTTGTTTTTGACAAATAAGTCTAAGTGCACTGTGGTATGGGGATTTTTGAGATAATTTGTTTTGAATTTTTTTAATGTGGTTTTAGATTAAATTTTGGTATAACATTTTTGTATGTCATTTTTGATTACCGAAATCATTGATTTTACTTTGTTACAATGTAATTATTCCAAATACTTAGTACTAGTTTATGTTTTGCATTTAAAAGTAAAATATAACATTTTCTGCTACAAATAACTTTCATAAAGTCGGTCTTTAAAATTAATAAATCCGATTTGATTACAAAATCAGCGTATAAATTTTAAACTATTTAGCTCAAGTTAAGCAAAGTGTATTTGGATTGAGTTTTAAGCAATTATTTTGTAAATTGTTTTAGGATCATTCGGTGTTCAAAGTGACCTTCGAGATCTGGTTGAAACTTCTAGGCCGAATTTTGGGGTGTTACTAACTTGTATATAAAAGATTAATAAATAAATTATGAGGGGATGAAAGTTTAAATAATAACAATTTGATTACGGTGGGTGGCAATGGTTTCAATGACCCGAAGTCATTTTTTTAAATTAACCCGAACAAATATATCCGATTCGATTCGATTCAATTTGAATTTCATCCCACTCGACTCGATTCGAGAAAATTTAAATCGAATTACGATGATAAAATAGAATTCATCAACTCGAAATTTTTTCATTCGATTCGATCGAACGTTCACCCCTTCTCCATGGCATGCTTGTTTCCCATTTAATTTGTAGCTATAAGCTTGTTGTTTGGCATCGAAATAGGTGCTCAATGGCGACTGTTTTTCACTTAATAATTGCTGCAATTTGCGACCGATTTTGCTTACAATTGGACTTGGTTGCTGCCCTATTTTCCACCACTGTTATGCTCCATCGTCTTTTTGTGGTTGCTTAGTGCAGCTAATAACCTTGATTTTTGGTCAATATTTACCTTGTCTTTTTAAAAACTCCTATTGTTCTTAAGAATAGCCTTTGCTTCATTGGGTTGCTATCATATTTTAGCTATTCAAAGGATGTTATTATAGTGCCAATTACACGATTAATTTGATTTTGCTTCAATTTATACCCACTAAGGAGCTCATGTGTTGTTCCAAAACTCCTTTAATTTTGCTATCAAGTTGCCTTGGGTGTTTCCAAGTGATGTGGGGAATGTTATGATGCTATTTTGAAAAAATTTTTATTTTCATTTTGGAAGTGAATAAGTTTCGCTACATCACACCATATTAAATGTTTAGTTAAATATTTAGAATATTTTTTAGTTAATTCTTGTGCACACTACACCAAAACAGACTTTTAGCGGCGTTTTTTAGGCCTTACAAAAGTATTTGTGGAGCTTTAACAAGCGCCGCAAAAAATGCCACTATTGACTACGTCGCTAACATTTGCGGTGTTTTTAGTAATAAACGCCGCTAAAAATCATGACCTTTAGCAGCGCTTCCCCCATAAACGCCGCTATAGGTCATGACTTTTAGCGGCGCTTCTCCAACAAACGCCGCTAAAGATCATGACTTTTAGCGGCACTTATTTCACAAACGCTGCTATATATCATGACTTTTCGCGGCGCTTTTCCCACAAACGCCGCTATTGATCATGACTTTTAGCAGCGTTTTTTTTATAAACGCCGCTATAGATCATACTTTTCGCGGCGTTTCTCCCAAAAATGCCGCTAAAGAATTTATAAAGCGGCGTTTTTTTAAAAACGCCACTAATTTTGGCAGATTTGTATAATAAAATTTTTTACATTTTTAGCCCTCCTGTTGCATAGAAACCAGCCAAAAGCAACAAATCTAAATAATATTTTAAATTAAACAAATGATGTATAATATAAATATTAATAAATGGAATATAATTCATATTATTCTTACAATAATGTTAAAAGTTAAAATGATAGAAATATTTACACGATAGTCTAAGATGGCGGATGTTGCGACTGCTGAAACATCTTCATCATATTCTGAAGCTGTTGTTGGAGTTCATCGTATTTTTTGCTCTACTCTACTTGCTCTCGCTGCAACCTCTGCTTGTCTCGCTGCTACCTCTGCTTCCCTCGCTATTGCATCTACTTTAAGTTGTAGCTGGAGTTCTTCATATTTTCTTTGAACCTCAACTGTGGTCGCTTGCATTTGAGCCATCTGGTCTCTTAACCTCTGAACATCAACTTGAGCCTGACTCCCCGAAGGCATATATTGTTGCGAGCTGGATCCAAAATATTGGGTTGGGTTAACAAAAAATCCTTGAAATTGAACCCGACCATACCTTTCAGGACCCAAAACTTCAGTAATAATCTGGTTATCAACGTCGTCAAGATGAACAAAACTATCACTCGAAGCAATCGCTTCGTACTCTGCCTTTTTATCCTTTAGTTTCTCCTAATAAATAAATCAAATAGTAAGAACGCAATATATATTATAAAAACAAATGCAACATAACTTAACAATATTTGCATTACAAAAATGAACTAAACCATTAGAAATAAACACTATAAATATTAAAAAAAATTCAAATTTTATTAAGTAAACATACCATAATTTCTGTAGCTTCAAGAGTCATAGGAGATCCATCTTTCTTCTTATGTGTAATGTCAAAAAGTTGAAGGCGTCCAACTTTTTGACCGGACGAGAGTTCCTACAATATAGTAGTAAAAATATTATTTAATGGAAAGTAATAATAAATATTTGACACTATTAATAAATTCAAAATACCTCGGCCTCAGCTACACAAGCAAAACTTTTTAACCCAGTTGTGTGAGTGAATTTCTGTTGTTGCCTGCTGCTTTTTCCAACTCGTTCACGATCCTACGTTATGAAATTATTATTACGATATAGTAAATACTATAAACTAAAATAATTATAAGAGTTTGGAAGTACGTAATACCTCTCCTTTCTTTGAATTCCAAAATCTAACCGCATCTTCCCATTGGTACCTCAGAATCCCCGGCGGGACATTTCCCAATTTCTCTTCGAGGGTTGTTTTTGTCTTAAAATAATCTTTCTTTAAAGTACTTTTATGGTCTCTCCATCTTTTTCCCAATGCCTTCTTTACATAAGTATCCGAGACCTATAAAGCAAACCTCGCCTACAAAAACCACAAGTTAAGAAAGTAAAGTATAAATGAAAGTTAAACCCAAGTATTATAAATGACATTAACGTTTTGTTACCTTAATATTATCGAGAGCTTGATTTTTGTTACTATCAGGCATGTGATGCCATGACTCGTAGTTGATAGGCAACATATTTGCATTTCGTGCTAAGATACCCAATAGCCTGCTAAAAGTCGAGCTTCTGATCCAACAGGGAAAAACCAAACTGTTTCTACTACTTTGACACGCTCGACTGGATCTAACTCGTATAAATCTTTAAGTAGCGTACGTCCGCGACCTCTGCGCGTCCCACCACTTTCAGCTGAAAAATGGTATATTTAGTATAAGAATTTGAAAAAGAAATCACAATAAGTCAACAAGCATGTAAATTAAATGTTGAAATATATAATCAGAGCAAGATTTGAATTATGATATTACATATAATTAAAAAATCGTAAATCTTACTACATCATAATTCGTAAATATCTTCATCCGTGTCCTGGCGAACCCATTGAAATTGTGTGTACTAGTATAGGGATATTTCGTTTAAGTTTTGTTCTGGAAAGGGCAAAGTTTCTAATCTGTCGTCGATGTTATCTCTACTTCCATTGCCCATGTCAAACAAGTCTCTAGGGATGTAATTAAGTTATGTAAGTTGTGTATAATGTAAGTTATGTAAGTTATGTATTATGTAAGTTATGTAAGTTGTGTATAATATAACCAAGTTATGTAAGTTGTGTATAATGTAAGTAATGTATTATGTAAGTGTTGTATAATATAATTAAGTTAGTAAGTTTATATATTAGTTAAGTTAGTTATATAAATTACGTAAGTTATGAAATTTGATCTTAAAATTATGCAAGTTATGAAATTTGATCTTAATATTATATAAGTTTTGTATTAAGTAAGTTATGTAATTTATGCAAGTTATGAAATTTGAACTTAATTTATGTAAGTTATGTAAATATTAACTTTAAATAAATTAAAAGTTTGACTATTTTTTCCCTCATTCAAATTAAATAAAAATATTTAAATATAACTTGAATACATTTTATTTAATTAGGTAAATTAAAAATAAAAGAAACAAAACAAATATTTTCATGTAAGTTATGCAATTTATGCAAGTTATGAAATTTGAACTATGAATTTATGCAAGTTATGTAAATATTAACTTTAAAATAAATTAAAAGTTTGAAAATTTTTTCCCTCATTCAAATTAAATAAAATATTTAAAATATAACTTTGAATACATTTTATTTAATTAGGTAAATTAAAATAAAATAAAATAAAACAAAACAAAACAAAATATTTTCATGTAAGTTATGCAATTTATGCAAGTTATGAAATTTGAACTATGAATTTATGCAAGTTATGTAAAAACTTTAAAATAAATTAAAAGTTTGAAAATTTTTTCCCTCATTCAAATTAAATAAAATATTTAAAATATAACTTGAATACATTTATTTAATTAGGTAAATTAAAAATAAAAGAAAACAAAACAAAACATTTTTCATGATTAAAATAGCATAAAATTAAATAAAAAAAGAGGGAAGGAAAACATACAAATATTTGCAAACTATACTCCAATTTTAACCAAATGTTAATATTATTTACACATATAACATTCATTTTCGAAATAATTTACTTGAGAAAATGGAATAACATGTAAACAGGGGTATCATATATGATATCAATGAAAGTGAATGTGAAAAGAAAGTGGTTCACTTTGTTATTTAATCTAACGTATAATCATTAATTTCGAATAATAATTACAAATAAAAAAAAATCCAAATCCCACTACAATTTATTAATTTGTTTCTATTTTACTCAACATATATAACAAACTGGATGGTAGATATTAACAGAAAACATAAGGCAGAAAAGTAGATGGCAATTGTAAAGTAAGTAAAATGATCCAATATTTGAAAGGAAAACAACCAATTACATGTATACAAAATCGGAGCCCCATTTGAACTTTAATTTTTCAAAAAATCATCATGATAAAACTATTATTGATACGCATTTTGAACTAAAAACATACCTTAATTATTTACTCAACTTGGTCTACTCCACTCTCACCAGCAAACAGAGACTATTTAATAAAAATATGAAATTTGTTTAAGTCATTTCGGAAAATGCATATAAATAAGAAAAAAAATTAAAATATTAACATCTACCTGCCCTAGCAATAGATTAGCCAAAACACAACCAACAAACCAGATGTCAATGGTCAAATATGTATTCAGTTGCACCAAATCTTAATTCAGCCTAGAATAAATGTAAGATTATCAGATTAGCACCAAATATGATTTCAGTTGAACCAAAGTATGTAAAACTTTATCAATATCACAACCAAATATAAAAACTGAATGAATACCAGTGTAGTTTATTTTATCATCCCAAGAGATGATCTTAACTGTAATTAATAAATGTTGGCTGTAATGGTAAGATATGTCCCTCATCAGTCGAAGATAATTCAAGTTGAATCTTAAACTTTTAGGCTAAATTAGAAAAGACAATCATCAGAACCAGATATAAAAACTTGATGATATGAGGGATACTATATCTCTGATATATATATATATATGCAGATACGCCATTAAAACGAGTGTTTGAGAAATTTCAAAGTAGAAACAAAATTAGAACTCTTAACAGTTTTAATTTTAAAGCAATTATAAATAAAATTCCAATACCTTGTATAATGTCTTCTCGTTAGTTTTTGGAAAAATCTATATATATACATACATACATATTATGCAGTTTGGGAGAATCTAATATCAATACCTTACATAAAAGTAAAAAAGAGGCAAAATCCCTAAACAGTTATAGAATAAAACATGAATAACATTGGTTACTATCAGGAAATTTCTACACAGGCAAATGAGCTCAGAATAAAACATGAATATTTACAGAATATTTACACAATTAATCCATGGATAGACATGAATATTTACAGAATAAAACAGGATGGGTTTAGGGTTTAGGAAATTTATCCTCTGCAAATGAGTACAAAAGTAAAAAGAGGCAGAATCCCTAAATAGTTACATAATTTTTGCAGAATAAAACATGAATAACATTGGTGAGGAATTTTTAAAATTTTTACACGGGCAAATGAATCAGAATATTTCAGAATATTTAAAGGAAAGAAAGGAAACGAAGATAAAAAATATTTCATAATACACGGGAAATGAGTTCAGAATACACGGGAAATTTATCATCTGCAATGGGTTCAGAAAGGAAATGAAGACAAAAAATATTTCAGAATATTTACAGACATTCACGCAGGAAGAAGAAGAAGGGAGTAGTGGAACTTACCAATGGTTGCGGCACCGGAGACGGACGGAGACTATGATGCAGCACAGGAGACGGCAACGTAGGTCGAGTTTGGGAACGGCTAGATATTAGGGGAAATTTTAGGGATTTTGGGGAGAATGAGAGTTTTGGGGGATAAGAATGTGGTTTAAGTTTTGGTCAAAACGATGGAAAAAACACGACCCCGTTTTCATGTAAAAATTAACCCATTTGCGGCGTTATATATAAGCGCCACTAACTACAAGTTCAAACACAGTCGTTTTCCAATACGCTTAACTCCAACTTGTGGCGTTTTTGGAAAAAATGCCACTAATAACATAGACAAAACGGCAACGTTTCAATAAATCTTAAAAACTTTTTGCGGCGTTTTAAGGAAAGCGCCACTAATAACAATGGAAAACGGCGTCGTTTTCCTCAACACTTAAAGGATATTTGCGGCGTTTTTATACTACTACAAGTCCCACAATAAACGATGCCGTTTTTTCTTAACGTGAAGATACTTTTTGCGGCGTTTTTCGATAAACGCCGCTAAAGGCTTTCATACCAATAAATATTTAAAATTTCAACAAAATTTAAAATATTTATAATTTATTGTAAATTATATCTACGCCAACAATAGAATACAAATATACTAGCACGTGAGTTGTCAAATTAGTGTCATCCAAGATTGAACTCAAATTGATCCAAAATTAAAACCAAAGTTATAAAATGAAAATATTAATTAATAAAAAAGAGAGAATAATACATTTTTAAAAAATAAATCATCAATCTATTTTTATATTGAATAATATAAATATTTATGTATGCAATATATAAATAAAAAATGATGTTAATTATATCAATAATTGTGTTATTATTTTCATATATATATATTTTCTAATGATAATTTAATTTATCTTATTTATATTTATATTCTAAAAAATCTAAAATAAAACCCTAAACCCGTGACCCGTGACCCGTAACCCGTAACACCTTACCCGTTACCCCAAAAACTACAAACAACAACAACCAAACCTGAAATTTAATCCAACACCACTATACCATAAATTCTAAACTATAAATTCTAAAACCTAAACCCAAAACCCCAATCCACCAAATCCATAAAACCCCAACCCCAACCTTAAACTCTAAACCAAAAATCCCAAACTGTAATATTCCTAAACCATATTATTTGGAATTCGTGTGGCCAATGTTATTGTAGTACAAAACATATATTTTATATTCTTATATTAAATGGCATGAATCTCAGTAAAATCTAAATGTTCTTCATTTTCAAACAGTATCCTTAAAACCCTAAACCCAAACTCTAACATATAAATTCTTAACCCAAAATAATAAACATTAAACCATAAACCATAAAACTCTAAACTAATAAAACCCAAACCCTAACTCGACCCTTGAATCCTAAACCCTAAATCCCAAACTCTTAACCCTTAACATCTAACCCCTAAACCCTTAACCCTTAAACCTTAAATCCCAACCCTTAAACCATAATCCCTAATCCATAATCCCTAAACCCATACTCCCTAAACCTTAAAATAGTAACTCCTAAACTGGCCTTAAATCTTAAATAAATCATATACTCTAAACTAAAAACCCTAAACTATAGTGGTAATTAATTCAATATTTCAAAATTAATACTATCTCTTTACGATTATATAAGTAATTTTTTAGTAATAAATAGAAAAACAATCAGTACTCATGTATCCAAAAACTTTAAAATTATTTTAAATAATAGTATTTTAATTTTTCCATGTGTTTTATTTCAAATTATTTCTATGCGTCATTATTTTTTATGAAGATTTTAAATATTCAATTAGAAATAAATTGAATTTTATGTAATTAATATAAATAAACCAATTAAGATAAAAATGTTTTAGCGGCGCTTTTCCAAAAACGCTGCTAAATCCCGAGCATTAGCGGCGCTTTTCCAAAAACGCCACTAATCCTTGAGCATTAGCGGCGCTTTTTAAAAAACACCGCTAAAGCCACGAGCATTAGCGGTGCTTTTCCCAAAACACCGCTAAAGCCTCGAACATTAGCGGCAATTTTCCAAAAACGCCACTAATAAACCGAACATTAGCGACACTTTTCCAAAAATGCCACGAAAGCCCTGAGCATTAGCGGCGCTTTTCCAAAAACGCTGCTAAATCCCTGAGTATTAGCGGCGCTTTTTTGAAAATGCCGCTAAAGCCCCAAGCATTAGTGGCGCTTTTTTGAAAACACCGCTAAAGTCCTGAAATGTAAGAAAACGACGCCGTTGGGCTTTGGTTTTTTGTGGCGTTGTTTTACGAAAAATGCCGCGAATGCTCATTTTTAGCGGCATTTTATAGCATTAGTGGCGATTTTTGTAAAGCGCCGCTAATGCTCATTTTTATCGGTGTTTTTTGTCTAAGCGCCTCTAAAAGTGCCGCCAAAAACCTATTTTTGGTGTAGTGGCAAAATTTTGATTCGGAGCTAACAAAGTCGTGGAGACTTCCATGGCAAAGGGTAAAACAAAGATTACATGAAGCTTTATATTTTAATTCGCCTTATATTACAATTAAAATATTGTCAAATTTATTTCATGCTTTAATTATGCTTATTAAATGTTTATAATTTTATTCACCTCACACTAAAATGTGTTGGAATCTTTTCGAAAATAGTCAAAATGCTATAGAGCATAGAGGTTGTCATATTATTTTTTATATTGTATGGATTGCCTTAAGCATCTTGGAGTATTGTTATCACACATTTGGAGTGTCGAATGGTTAAGTCACGATTATTTGCGCACTGTAAATTCTTAGCACTATTTCATTGATTGTTTAGATTAGGTTGTGTATTCATGTGTCCGAACTTAATTCCTTCATGTGTTACTTGGACATTATTTTGAAAATGTGAATTTATTTTTATGCATTTTGGAAATTGATAAATTGATATTATTATTACTATGAAAATGTTTAATAGACTTATTTTGCTCTGCTAGTGTAATAGCTCGATTTTAGTGGTATCAAAAAATGTGGTTTCAGAACCTCGTTTTCGTAACTCGAGTTCTTAAATATTAAATATTAAATTTAAGTGGTTAATATAGCAATATATTAATTTTGGTCTAGTAATTTTGTTGAATTGGTGATTAATTAGGGTACAGGACTATATCATAAAAATTAATCGTTATAGACTTTTATATTACTAAAGGACTAAAGTGAAAAATAAACCATTTTGTATTATGAGTTGGTGAATGATGATGGAAGATTCCACTATCTTTAGTTAATGATGATTAGTTTATGGTTAGTTAAGGATTTATTAAATTAAATTTGATTAGTTCTAGTGGTGTTTGAAAATACAGTTTTAGGATTTATAAAATATTTATGGAGCTATATTATAGGTGAATTGAATTTTTGATTAACAATTTTATTGAATTGATAATTAATTAAGGTATAGAGACCAAATTGTAAAAAAGTTATCATTGTAGGTTTTTAATTGGCCAATGGCTTGAGGATTATAGAAATACAAATAAAATTATAAAATGTTATCATTTTATTGATTGGATTATAGAAACGCCACTACGTTTATTACTCAACTACGATTTTATTTTCCATGCACAGGTTAGATAGAGTTTGAGAACTTGAGTGTTAATTTCAACATCCAGGCAAAATCCCGGACTCTTAGAAGTTGGTGAATTTCTTTTGTTAGTTAAATGGCATGTACCTAGAGGAGTCTTTTGTTTTGGATTCTATGTTTGGAATGTTTGATTTGGGAGTTGACTAAGTATATAATGATGTATGAATGCAAAAATAGGAATGATATGTTGATAATTAGTTAAAGATGACATGTTTTGGTAATGGTTAGAGTGCATTTAAGGCATATGGATTGGTATTTGAAATGTGTGAAATGGTATGGAACTACCTATTAGTTGATTAAAGTCTTATAAATATCCTTGCTAAATAATTGCTTGGTTAAATGGATGATTGAATATTGAAATTGATAGGTAAGAGGCATATGGTCATTGTATGTGTTGGATATGCTATGATATGTAACATGTGATATATGTGATGTGATGAGTAAGACTTGTTGTTAATGATTGAAAAGAGAATATTGATAA